>VZRH01006249.1:176216-194039 GCA_013397555.1 Urocynchramus pylzowi
TTTTTCCTTTTCCAAAAGAAAGGGGGCAAAAAAAAAAAAAAAAAAAAAAAAAAAAAAAAAAAAGAAACCATTTAGCACAAACATATTGAAAAAAAAACCAAGCAATTTTTTTCACAAATACAAGGCAAGGTGGCTATTGCCTAATGTGCTGAAATTAGGCAGGTTGGCTTCAGAGCACAACTGCTTAGGTAGAAGCCCAGGAATTAAAAACTTGAAAGTTTGAAGGATGATGGTAAATTGGTTTCTGCCTGGGAAGGGCAGAAGCTGGGTTAATTGGTTACCAGGCTGAGATGAACCCTGACCAGCTAGAAGCAAATCTGGCCCCAGCAACTCAGTTCTTAAGAGATCTTCATGCCATTTTGAAGATGCTCCCTAAAAATGAGGGCTGGTCTAGTGGTCTTTACAAAGCCTTTCCCCTCTGATTGCTGGTATTGCAAGCCATGGATGCTTGTGTTGCACCCAACAACCAGTGGAAGGCCTTGGCCTCTGGGTATTTTCCATTTCTCAAAGGCTGAAAGAAGACAGTAAGGTCACACTGACATGGCAGGGAAACCCCAGGGAGGGGTGATGCCCACTGTTCCTCTGCATTTGGGCTGGCATGGATGGAATGTGCTCAGGGGTGTGAAACATGGCTGCACCGACTCCAGCACTGGGGAAATCCCAGCATTTCAGAGGTTTTATGGATTTCCAGTATGAGTAAGATAGCAGTGGGGATGAAATGTTTACACAACGGAGGGTTGCTTGCTTTCTTGCTTTCACCCCCAGGTCTTAGCTCTGCATCTGACAAACACCTATAAAGTATTGGCTTGAGGAGACTGATGCACAATCTGCAGCTTTTGCTCATAAAACTTCAGATTCCAAAGCAAATTTCACCTTAATGCAAACTGTAATTTTTTTCCAGGGAAATAGTGTTATCTGTCATGATTGCATTTGGCAAGCCTCACTAGCTTTAAAGTTGCTATTTAGAGACAGTGTTTGCCAACATTATACAATTGTAGATGCAAGCCTCTTGACTTCAAAGAGGAAACAGCTTTGAAATGGCAAATTAAGTTTGGCAAATTTTGGCAACTACTTTAACAGTGAATTATTACTGATTTTTTTTTTCCATGCAATTACTCTGTTTTTCATGAGAACTCTTGCTGTGCAGAGACTCTGAGAAGCCTCCTCTGAGCTCAGAGACAGCAAACACAGTGGTACCACTTTCATAAGCTAAGGCAAAACCTTGGTAAAGTGTTAAGACACATTTACAGCTGTCTCTTAAACACAGACTGATTTAAAATAGACTACTCTTTGCATACTGAGCATTTGTCAGGCTGAACTGATATGTTTAGAATATTTGATTTATTTATTTTTCTAGGAAAACTACATGTCTGTTCAGTCTTACCTCCTGTTTGATGCCAGGGATAGGTACTTGGGCTCCAAAGTTTTCCCTCTGCCCCCTCCATACATTGTGCTTACAAGACTTGGCATTGCAGTTTGTTTTGTTGCTTGGAGACAGCTGCAGGAACACGCAGTGGCATAAATCACACCTGACTCTGTTGCTAAGGAAATAAGACCATCTCTTGTTTTTTTCTTCAGGTCTAGAAGTAAGTGAAGACTGAGAAATTTATATTCAGGATATTTAAAACATTGATTTAATTTAACAAAAGGAAAAAAGGAAACTATGTAATGCAATCTGTAACAGTTTTTCTGGGGAAAAAATACTGAATTTTCATTCTTCTGGAGGTGATCACTGGAAGCATAGAATTTGAACAGGTTGTGTGATAGAGGAAAACAATCAGACACAATCTGGATTTGGGGCATAAAATCTCCATAAACTTTTTTGGAAGGTTTTTAAAATTACAGAGCAGTGCCTGCTGCTCACCCTAATGTTTATGGAGTTTCAAAGGAAGGAAAAAAAGCAGGTTTTGCTACTGAAAACTTGACTTTGGAAAAAATTGAACTTGAAACAGTTGTAATGCATGGGGTTCACTGACTAGCCCCCTGGATGGATCTTCATCTACTGTGTCATTTGCCTGCCCCTCAAGTTTCAGAGCCTTATACCAGTTGTTTTAGGGCACCTGGGAAGGCAAGGAAGGCTGGAAGGGATTTATGTGTCACTCAGTTTCCCCCCAGCACCAGCACAATCCACGAATAAAGTCAATCTCTCTCTTCCTTCAGTGAATGATGGTGTGGTCGCCCTCCTGCCTCTGTAGTTGTAAACAGAGATACATTATGCTTCAATTATAAACTGAAGGAAAATTTTGATCAGCTTACCAGATTTAATTTTTTTAAGATCTTGTGGAATATGATAGAATAATATTATGTGAGGATATGCATGCATATATGTAGTGCTAGTATGCAAACTCTAACATATATAACAATATTTAGCAATAAGCTTAACATGACAGAAAATAACAAAATTATTGATAATGTGCAACACTAGATTTAGAATTCCTGCTGTTGGTGGTTGTCTTGGTTTGAAAAGACAGGTGTCTGCTAAGGAAGGCAGCAGTCTCTCTTGAAATGGAAAATGTAAACCCCCTCCCTCTGAATTACTATAATTTTGAAATTAAGGTCCTCTCAAGCAAAGATATGGAAGTAGGAATAACAGTTCTCTATTAGGAAAAAAAAAAAAATCAGTAATACAAAACAACACTGACAGAGTCAGAATTGACCTGATACCCTGTGGGTCAGGGTGTTGGTAGCAGTCCCATTAAATGGTGGCTGCAGTCCTCCTGGAGTGACAGGTGTGGTTCTGTTGGAGCAGTGAGCCTGTAAAAGGGTGGAGTTTTCCTCTTAAGGTCCAGTGGTGGTGTAGATGGGCTGGTCTTCCTCTGGGAATCCAGTGGAAAAAGGCTGTCTCTGGTGTCCCAAATCTGAGATAATATCCAGGTAGGAATGCTTGGCTCTTCCCCATTGGCAGAGTATCTCACAATGGGGTGATGTAATTTTGTCAGTCATGCAGTGAGACTCAATGGCCCATTAACAGAAGATATGTCTGGAGGGAGGATTGGTAGTGGAAGAGGTAAAGAAAACTGCCCCACTTGGTGTTAACAGGTGGGCCAATTAACAGAAGATACCTGCCCCACCTCTAACAGATGGCACTAGAATACACACCCCCGGCCACACCTTGCATTTGCAACCTAAGACAGTGGTGACCAGCTGAACAAAATGTCCCACTAGTGGTGTTATCCATCTTTCTTCATTCTTTCCAAGATATGGTGTACCTCTTCTACACTAGAATGAATGATGACTAAGTTCTGTGTCCATTGTCCATTGCTTCAGATGCCTTCCAGCAGCCAACACACATTGTTGTGCTGCAGTAGTTTTTCCACCAGTGCAAGGTTCATTCCAATAGGGGTGGGCAACAAATCTTGACAGGATATATAGCAGTTTGTGTGTTGTAACAGAATAATCTAATTTAGGTAAAATTATGAATGCAAATGTTTGCTTATTTCTGTAGACATGTTGTCTCTCAATATGGAATCAGGAATAATTCTCATACAAACACATTTCTTTCCAATGTTTATAGCACAGTTCCAAGGGTTTCATCAGGATAGATTTCAAACTGACAAACAGTTTGTTCAGTGTCAAGACAAATGCCTTGATGGGCCTTAATGGTGTTACTTCCACCAATAAGTCCTTGTTGTTCCCTTGCAATGCATGCATTTGTTATTTGTTCCCATTTTGCTGGACCTATACTCTGTGCTTTATCAGATAGGGAATAATTCCACAATTATTTAACCCCAGTGCAATGATTTGGTATGTGATATATGCTGAAGTATTGTGTATTAGAATAAAATCTTTACTAGCTGGCAGAGTCATAGGTAAAATTAACTAGATGCCACTAAAACGGAAATTATCTTTGAAATTTATTTGCATTATCCCAGATTACTTTGTGAATTTCAGTGGGCAAGGTACATTGCCTTCCTTTATAATTGCTGCTGAAGGAAATTGTATCCACAATTGACTTTGGATACAACTAATAGGTATTGGTACAGGTGGTACCTAGAATAGTCATTATATAAGTTGGCAATCCTTTTCATCAATCCTTTTCCATTGAGGCAATATACCTGATAAGAGCAATTGGTTTCAATTGGTATAAAACACTTGGTACTGAGTTTATTTTGTTTACTAGGACTTCAGCATTCATGCAGTCCTAATGCAGTCCCCAGGATACCAGTCACATATCTCCTTGATCATTTTGGAGGTGTCAGTACGCAGAACAATGAAAACCATCCTGTGTAAGATGTGCTCAGGAATGATGAGTAGGCAGGTTTAATTGCAGATACTTATCTGTGCTGATAATTCTTCTTGTTTGAGGGACCATGAAGGCCTAAATAGCACTTTTTGTTGGCATGTATCTTTGATCACATGGGGTTCAGTTTGAAAGTGTTTGGAGATAAGGTTTCAACAGTCTTACTGGGAGTCTTGAAAATTTTTACTTTCCAGTAAGACTGGTGTGAAGAGAAGCTTTGTCAAAAGATAGAGGTGATCCAAACTTTGATTGAATACAAGCTGTATTCAATTTTTGTACTGAACTACAGTTGTCCTTGTCTCTATACTCTCTTTGTGTCATACCATGACTAGGACTGTCACACAGCAGAAGGATTAGGATGCTGCCATCAAGGAATTCACATCAGGATCAAGTTGCCCACTTTCTTTCACAGCACTGACATGCAGTAAGTTGAATTAGTTGTAAACTGTGACTTGACAAGCACCTGGGAAAACTATGGTCATGTGCAATGCATGCTATGAAAACATACCAATACCTTCAAGGAGATGTTTAACCCTATACAGCCCTCATGCTTTCAATCTGCTTGTTAGTTTTCTGTGCAGTCACTGATAAAGCCCCTGGAGGTAAAAAGTCACAGATTCATGGATAATTGACTTTTTCAAGGCAAACCTGACTTTTCATGAGCATAAAGAAGCATTGAAACCTTCCCACATCAGGCAACCCCAAGATGCTTTCTTAGCTTGCAAAAGTGTGCTCTGTGTCACAGAACCACCTCAATATGACTGAGGTGAAAAAGGACTGCCAGACATTAAGTGGTCCGACCTCCCCTGTTCAAGCAGAGCCACTGCTTGAGATGGTGGCTAGGGACCATAGTCACACAGCTTCCAAGTTTCTCTAAGGAAGGAGATCCCATGAGCACTCTGGGCTAGATCTGTCACTGCTCAGTCACTGTGACAGCAAAAAAAAGGTTTTCTGATGTTCAGAGGGAAGGTTTTTGCTTTGCAGTGTTTTGCCTTGTGCCTGCTCTCTCTGCCAGCCCTTAAAAGAGCCTGGCTCAGTCTCCTCTGCACCCTCTCATCAGGTATGGATATACCTTGAAAAATCACCCCATTCAGAGTCTTCTTCAGGTTGAAGAGTCTGTAGGCAGCACTTTCAGCACTTCCTAACAGGGGAGATGCTCTAGTTCCTTCAATATCCTGGAGAATTTTCTCTAGTATTCTCCCATACGTCCACCCCTCTCTCATGAGGGTGAGGCCCACAATGGACACAGTACTCCAGGTGTGGACTCCTCAGAGGTGAGCAGTAGGAGTTGAATCAGACCTGCAAAGCCAGCAGGGTAAGAAATGCGTCAAGATGGTTTATTTCTAACAAAAGATACTACTGGGTATGAATGGTGAAACCTGGGACTTTATATAACAAAATACAGAAAGGGGATACTGCTTCATAGCAAGGCAGCCTAGTGAATCTTGGAACCTTTCATTCCCTGAGGCCAGAGCTCGTGTCTTCTGTGCGTAGTTCCAAAAAGCCCTGTGGTGTCACCAGAAAGTCATTGTGACATGTGTAACATCAATCCCTTTTGTAGTGTGGGGCAGCCCTGAAGGGCCAGAATGCCTGCCCTCCTCCACTGGGCAAATCTATATGTGAGAGAGGATTTGTTATGCAGCACTAATGGCAGGACCTGGAGAGCTGGTCCCAATCTGATGAACTCCCAAGCTTTACCTGCTGTTGCTAAGAGGCCAGAAACTGCTTTCACACTTTCACAATTCCTGCTTGCACATGTCAGAGAGGTCAGTCACTGCCCTGCCCTGAGAGCTGTCTCATGCAGACACCTCTGGTGTCGCTTGTCTGCCCCAGGACAGTCCCTGGCCCTTGTGGCAGCTCAAGCACAGCCTCGAGGTGGAAGGGGCAGCTCTCCAGTGCTTGATGTGCACAGCTTGGCTGCAGTCTGCAGACTACATCTCTGGATTGTGTCTCCAGGGCAGGCCAGGAACCTTGTGTCTCTTTGGTTTGCAGTGCCAGATGGCGTTGGAGAGGGGTTTCTCAGAAGGAGACTCCTCTTCCTCTACTGCCAGCAACAACCAGATGCTCCTGGCTGTCCCTCAAAGAGCTTATATCTGCCCAATCTGCCTGGACACCATTGAGGAGGAAACCTCCGTGAGCTGGTGTAGACACGCTTTCTGCTTTTCTTGCATACTGGAATGGTCCCGCATCAGACCTATTTGCCCAGTCTGCCAGGAGCCCTTCCGATACCTCTTCCACAAGGTGGGAGACAGTAACTATGAGGTGTACTACGTCAGCTCCATCAGACAGAACCGAGGAAGGAGACGCCGCCGCCACTCTGCAGACAGGAGGCGGCATCATTCCGCAGGCCACGAGCACCGCAGATTTTCCAGCGGAGAGCGCGGCAATAGCCGTGCCAGAGACTGGGAAAGGGACCGAAGCAGGTTCCGGAGGCGGAACCACGATGGCCACAGCAGGCGTCAGCAGACCCAGAGTTTTGACCCCTCAAGCAGCAGGAGACGGCAGCACGGCAGGGCTCAGGACACGGCTTCTGAAACTTCTCGTGGCCGGAACCAAGCTGCAGGGCACGAACGGGATGTGCAAGTGCACTGGGGGAGGAGTGAGCACCGTCAGCAGGTACAGTGGGATCTCTCCAGAGAATCCCGGGCAACAAGCAGACGATCTCGGAGAAGGTCCCGCAGCGTTTGGCGACAAACACAGAGAGAAGAGCAAAGGAGGAGGGATCACAATGAGGAACAACCTGCAAGGCCTGAACAGGATGTCCCCGACTCCTCAGAGAGGAGTCAGCACCATCAGCCGGCACAATCGGTTTCCTCCAGGGAAACCCAGACAACAGGGAGTCAATCCCATCAATCCTGATGGACATCCGACAGCCCTGAGTGGCACAGGGAAAGGTAGCACACCCTACCAAGAAGAGTACTACTGTATGTCCTGCTACTTGTGTCACAAATTGTACCACTTTACACCAAAACTGGTCCTACTAACAATTCCAAAAATAAAGTCAATTCCAGCCATCAAGCTTGGAGCATAGAATCACTTCTCCATCAAAAAACACATCCAAAAATCTACATAAGAGTGACCAAGATTAAGAGCATAATAAGCTAGTAGATAGAACCTAGAAAAAACACCTTAAGCTGGCCTATTCCTAAACCAGAATGTAGTGCTGGGTATGAATGATAAAACCTGTGCCTTTATATAAAAAATACAGAACGGGGAAACTCCTTGATAGCAAGGCAGCCTAGTGAGACAAGCTACCTGGGAAGCTTTTGTTCCCTGAGGCCAGAACTTGTGTCTTCTGTGTGTAGTTCCTGAAAGCCCTGTGGTGTCATCAGAGATCATTGTGACATGTGTGACATCAATCCCTTTTGTAGTGTGGGGCAGCCCTGAAGGGCCAGAATGCCTGTCCTCCTCCAAAGAGGACAGACATTGTCAGGTGTGGGAAGGATGGACCCCCATCCCGTTGGCTGCCTTCTGAGGGCGTAGAGAGGACTTCCTGTGCAGTAACAGCAGCAGGACCTGGGGAGCTGGTCCCAACCTGCCACATTCCCAGGCTTCAGCTCATTCCCAGGCTTCAGCTGCTGTTGTTGAGAGGCCAGAAACTGCTTTCACACCTTCACAATTTCTGCTTGCACATGTCAGAGAGGTCAGTCACTGCCCTGCCCTGAGAGCTGTCTCATGCAGAGACACCTCTGGTGTCGTTTGTCTGCCCCAGGATAGTCCCTGACCCTTGTGGCAGCTCAAGCACAGCCTCGAGGTGGAAGGGGCAGCTCTCCAGTGCTTGATGTGCACAGCTTGGCTGCAGTCTGCAGACTACATCTCTGGATTGTGTCTCCAGGGCAGGCCGGGAACCTTGTGTCTCTTTGGTTTGCAATGCCATATGGCGTTGGAGAAGGGCTTGGCAGAAGGTGGCACCACTTCCTCTACTTCCAGCAACAACCAGGTGCTCCAGGCTGAGTCTCCACTTAACTCAGAGAACCAAATATGCCCAATCTGCTTGGACACCATTAACAACCAAGTCTCAGTGAGCTGGTGCAGCCATGCTTTCTGCTTTCCTTGCATACTGGAATGGTCCCGCAATAGACCTGTTTGTCCGATCTGCCGGGAGCCCTTCCGATACCTCCTCCGCAAAGTGGGAGACAATAACTATGAGGTGTACTCGATAGGGCACTACGCCAGCTCCATCAGACAGAACCGAGGAAGGAGACGCCGCCGCCACTCTGCAGACAGGAGGCGGCATCATTCCGCAGGCCACGAGCACCGCAGATTTTCCAGCGGAGAGCGCGGCAATAGCCGTGCCAGAGACTGGGAAAGGGACCGAAGCAGGTTCCGGAGGCGGAACCACGATGGCCACAGCAGGCGTCAGCAGACCCAGAGTTTTGACCCCTCAAGCAGCAGGAGACGGCAGCACGGCAGGGCTCAGGACACGGCTTCTGAAACTTCTCGTGGCCGGAACCAAGCTGCAGGGCACGAACGGGATGTGCAAGTGCACTGGGGGAGGAGTGAGCACCGTCAGATGGCACAATGGGATCCCTCCAGGGAATCCCGGGCAACAAGCAGACGATCTCGGAGATTCCGACGGACATCCCACACCTCTGAACGACACAGGGACAGGTAGCACACCCTACTAAGAAGGGTACTACTGTATGCCCTGCTACTAGTGTCACAAATTATACTACTTTATACCAAAGTTGGTTCTCCTAACAATTCCAAAAATAAAGTTAATTCCAACCATCAAATCTGTGCTCAGGCATCTAAGGTCTGTTACAAAATGCACTGGAAAAATCTAAAGAGACCCTTGCAATGATACTGAAGGTTATGATGGTAACAGGTTAGAAGCTTGCCTGCTGCTTTTCTCATCCTCTTCTATGTTACACTTATCTATAAGAACTTATACTGAGTATTTCCTATGGCTGTGCCATTTCTCATTATATTGCATTTCCATACTATGACCAGCTGAAAATAAAAGGAGAAAAATCCTTTCTGCCCTGGTACCAACAACACCAATGTCTTACTGGAAAGCATCTTGTCCTTTCATATCACCCATTTTTTTACACTTTACCCCAAATATCACCCAGAATAAAAATAAAAGAATAAAATATTTTATAAATATAAAAATAAGAATAAAATATTTTCTTTTCTTACCATTTTCCTCACAAAGTGGCAGTGAAAAGTGAAGTTGGTTTACAACTACTCTGCTGTATCACAGCAGAGTAATGCATGGTACGCTCTGTGTAGAGCCTCACCTTTAATGCCCCTAATGGCAATACAGGCCATAGACTCCAGCTGACATCCAAAGACTACTAAAATCACTCAAAACCAATGGTGGGCCCAGAATGCTGTTACTTTCAAGTAAGACAGAGGTGATCCAAAAAATTAATTATTGGGCCAAGACAAACTGTATTCAATTTTTGTATTGAGCTACAGTTTTCTTCTTCTCTGTACACTCCGTGACTATGACTGCTACAGTGCAGAAGAGTTAGGAATTCAGATCAGGACCAAGCTGCCTACTTGCTCACTCACAACACTGACACACATCAAATTGTACTGGTTGGGAGATGTTGACTCTTGCAGTCACTCCCTCATAGAGAGTCAGCAGAATGGTCAGGTTTGATCTGCCCTTTGTAAGGCCATGCTGTTTTGTCTCAGATTACCTCCTTGATCACTTGTCTTGCATGTGATTTAACAGTGCTTCCATGAGGATATGCAAATTCCCAGGCACAGAAGTCAGGCTAAGAGGTTGGTAATTCCCCAACACCTTCCTTACTTTCCTTCTTAAAAATGGAGCAATGTTTCCCTTTTTCTAGTCAGCAGGTACTTGGCCTTGCTGCCATCACTTTTCAAATATCATGGCAAATGTTTGCCAACAGCAGCAATCAGTTCCCCTCAGGGATGGGATTTCCCTGGGATGCATGTTGTCAGATTCCATAGACTTGTGATTGTTTAGTTTCATCAAATGGTCCTGCTTTCTGCTGACAAATTCAGTCCTCCAGCTCCCACCTAAAGTTCAAGAACTTGAGAGATGTGGTAAGCTGACTACAAGCCAGCGAAGACTGAGAAGAGGAACTCATTGAGTAATTCAGCTTTCTCGGTATCTGTTGTTACCAGTTCTCCATTCTCACTTATAAGGGACCATTACTTCCTTGGCTTTTCTCTTGTTACCCATATCCTTAATAGAATTACTTGTTATTCTTCACATGTCTTGCCAAGCCCAGTTCCATCTGTGCCTTGGCTTTCCTCATGCTGTCCCTACACATCTGAACCATATCCCAGTACTGTCCCCAAGTCACCTGTCCCTCCTCCACTGGCTGTGCATTTTATTCTTTCTTCTCAATTTGAGGAGCAGATCTTTGCTCAGCCATGACATTTTCTTGCCTGCCTGGTAAGATTTCCTACACATTTTGATGGTGAGCTCTTGTGCTCTAAGTGGCCCTAAAGTGCTGCCAGCTCAGGTCAGCCCCCATGTCCTTAAGGACAGTTTCCCAAGGGATCTCATTTGGCCAACTCCTTAAACAGGTCGAAGTTTTCTCTTCTAACCTTCAGGGTCCTGACCATTCTCCTTGCCAGGCCCACGCTCCACGAGATCACCAATGTCACCAGGGCATGGTCACTTCAGCTCAGGCTGCGTCCAGGCTTTAACACTCAAATGAGCTCATCCGCATCAGTGAGCACCAGGCCCGGCCATGCTTCTCCTCGGTTGGTCTGGCCAATGCCTGGACCAGGAAGTTTTCCTCAGCACACTCCAGGAGTGTGCTGGATTGCTTACAGCTGGCTGTATTGCTCTCCCAGCAGATGTCTTGGTGGTTGGACTCTCCCATCAGGATGAGAGGTGGTGAGGATGATGTGCCCTTCAGCCAAACCAAGATGGCCTCATCAACAGGCTTCTCCAGATCAGCGGCCTGCATGTGACCTTGACTGCCAGGTGTCCTTTCTTGGTCTCCCTGCCCAGCTTCTTCTCCTGCTCAGCCCAGTGTTACCCACCACTGTTACTGCTCCCTTCACCAATGGAAGATTCCTGTGTCACTGAAATATGCAGTGGTTACCCATGGCAACACCCTTGACACATCACCCTGCTTGAGAGAGCTGCCTCCAGGTCTCTCAGCTCTTCAGTGAACCACAGAATCTCCTGAGTTGGAAGGGACTTATCAGGATCATTGTGTCTATCATACAGCCCCATCCCAAGGATTGTGCCTGAGAATGTTGTTCAAATGCTTCTTGAACTCTGTCAGGCTTGGTGCTGTAACCACTTCCCATGGGAACCTGCTCCAGTGCCCAGCCACCCTCCAGGTGAAGAACCGTTTCCTCACACCCAACCTGAACCTTCCCTGACACAGCTTCCTGCTATTCCCTTGGGTTCTGTCACTGAGCAGAGATCAGTGCCTGCTCCTCTGCTTCTCCTTGTGAGGAAGCTGCAGGCAGCTATGAGGCACCTGGCTGAACAAGCCAAGTGAACTCAGCAGCTCCTTGTATGACTTCCTTAGGCCCTTGCTTGGGCGTCCCTGACTCCAGGAGCCCCCTGCCCTGCTCATTCTCATGCTCAGCCCCCAGAACTTACTGTAGCTGTCACTGCTGTCCCTGCTGCTGCTTGTGCCTCACTGACTGTCCCTAAGCCTTCCTCATAGCTTTTGAGATATATTTTACACTTCTCAGCTTTATCAGATGTAGCACAAGCAACACTTATTCCCTCTTACAAATAGTTTAAAGACACTAGATGGGCACTTAAATGCCCATTGTTCATCCTTCTGAGAAGTTTTTCCTTCAAAATTCTTGAATGGAGCTGGGCTTCATAGGCATGACCAGAATATCTTTCTTTGGGCAAAACAAAAATGTTAAACAAGACAAATCTTCCCCAGTAACTCGTCCCCTCTACTGCAGGGCAAGGCCTTCAATGGTCAGTCCTTGTGATGACAGGCAGAAGTTCTGCAGGTTTCCCCATCACAGCGGATTTTAAAGCTGTGGGAGCCACCAAGTTGAGCTGTAGAAATTGCAAAGCAAAAGCCCGCCAAAAACTTCACATGTATGTTTAACTACATGAGTAGTAGTATGCTAATAATTCCTTCATGCTAATAATTTCTATTGCATTGATGAGTAGAGGTCCCTATTAGCATGTCACTATGAACAATACCTGAGCTGAAGAATTCACTACTTTAGAAAAAAAAGTGAATTGCAAGGAAATGGAAAATTGAGGGAACAGTGAGAGTACTTATTTCTGCCAGAGCATCTGCGCAGTCATTGCAAGGTGTTTTGTAGGTGCTGTGCTGTAAGTAAATGGATTACAAGAATAATTTAAAAGAAATTACTGTTCTTTCTCCTTCCTCCTGCCCTCTTATCTCTTACAGACACAGACAGTTTTAGCAGAGAGATTCATTGCCTTTTTATACTAATGTTTTCAAACATTTTTTTATGTGTGTAAATGAAATGCTAGAATTTCCTTCTGCCTTTAGTAAGACTTCCTTTTTTTCAAGTATTGGGTGCACAGTGAAAGGGCATTCAGATTATACCAATGTACTTTTGTGAGGATTTTTTTTTCCCCGAAGGCATTATATACTTCAATCAGCAAACCATTTACCTGCTACTGGCACACACACAGCTTCTAAAATCCTTTGCTCTCATATTTTTCTTAATTATCCTCCTTCTTTGTCCTACAGTTCCTCAGCGTGCAGCAGAAAGAAGGTGGCACTTCAAACCAATCTCAACTGAACTTCTCTTATTTACTGAAAGTTGCTCCAACAGCTTCTCCCTATAAGGAATATTTCTAGAATATTTTATAGAAAGAAGTATTGGAACAAAGTGTTCTGGTGGTGACTAATAGGTGTTATTCTCCCAGAGTGTTGAAATTCCTTCAGTGTGAGTGGTAAACCACATTCAGATGGGCTTCCAACTGCATGTGTGTGTGCTTGAGCCATGTTTCTCAAATGCTCTTCCTGGCTTTGCTCTTCCTGGGGGCAGCTCAGTTTCAAAGCTTTTCTTTAGTTTCATGTCTTAAGGACATCTGTCTCTCCACATGCAAGAAAATTTTCAACCTGAGATCCAAAGTCAAGTTCCAGGGAATAAAACTGATGCATACCAGTGAGTATTTCTGACTGTCATTTGCAATAGAAAAAGTAGCTCCTGCTTTTCCTTTTTCTTCCACAACACTTGGTCTGTTTAGCAAACAAAATTATGTACAAAACTCTTGCAACACTGTAGGGAAAGCCAAAACAGCACTTGTGCAGGCTGGCTGTCTCCCATCAACTTCAGAGGAGGGAGGGTTTTTAACTACTGTGACTCCTCAGTCTGTGTGATTCAAGTTATTTATCATCTAGACCATTCACAAAACTCCTGCTGCTACTTCCCTTTCAGCAGTGGAAAATTCTTCCAAAAACTGAATTCTAAAAATGGGACACAGTTTTGGTGTTTCTCTCCCCTCATATGGCTTGTGGAATAGCACATCAATGCTCATGTTTCTCAGATAGTATAAGCTTAACAAAACAGTGAAGAAACTTCAGCATTCAACCTTTACAATTCAGCTGCTGCTGAATCATTTCCACACAGAGATTTCAAACAGAATATTTATGTCTAGAATCAATGTACATTTTATTCTACTCATAAATATGTGTTTTCTGATTTTGACCTGATTACATATGTACACTTGCAAAAATCTGTTGATTTACCCACAACTGGACCACACTTCAACAGAAAAAGAATCCTGTGAAAACAAAAAGCTACTTAACAATTTTCAAATTGAACCTAGCACTAATTAAATGCAATAATAAATACTTTGTTATGTTCTGCTACTGTGCTCTGCTCAGAAAGATTTTTTCTTTAGTCTGTAGAGTAATGAAACTGAACACTGGGCTTTCATCTCCAGCTTCTTCCACTCCTCCAAGTCCATATAAGCCTTCTTTGTTTCACAGTGCCTTTGCAGGCACTGGTGGGTTGCAAAGCTGTTAATCACCATGAGGAAAATACCTTGGATCTCCCCCAGGCGAATAAAAACAGCATGCTCACTGGTTGAATTAAGCTTCTGTTTTCCACAGCAGCAGAAATTGAAAATCTGTTGCTTCACACACACAAGAAAGAATATTTCAGTGAGGTCTGTATATATGTGTGCAGATTCATGCAGAACTCTTTTGATTTTCATTGTCTTGTCTGGCTGAGCCCCCACTAATCTCCACAGGGCCTGGAGCCAACATGAAGAAGGGCAGACACTGCACATTATAGCACAGTCATGCTCTGACCTGTCCAGCTCTTGCAAAGCACAAGTTAAACTGGCTGGTTTGTGGATAGGACAGGGAATATCTATTTATACAAAGAATTGCTTTTCTCTATTGCCCTTAAAACTTGTAAATAGAAAAGTGAGTATCTGAAAAAAAAACCCTCACAGCAACTCAGACACAGATTAAGGAAAAGTGATGGTATGCTGAATTCAGTCTATGTGTCAAGGAAAGGAGCTGCCCAGCACTATTGTGGGGGGCAGTGGGGCTTCGTTTGATCATCGGGGTGATGCTCTGGATTTGCAAGTGAGCCTTGGAATTTAGACTCCACTTTTGATGAGTAATCCTCCTCCCTTAGATAAATACAATGAATGACCCGCAGTGCTTGCAGTGGTTGTTGTTGGGATAAGGCAGAAAGAGCCATGCTTCCAGCTCCATGCTAGTCCTGCTGGCAAAGCTGCAATCACTGTTGTTTCCTCCAGCTGCTTATCTCGAATGGCCCCCTCCCTCTGCTGTGCTGCTGGGATCCATCTTCCCTGGGCCCTATTTGACTCAGTTCATGACCAAAGACTTTTAATTTGACCAATGCGTATATTTCAACAGACTCAGGACGTCAAGAAAACACAATCAGACTTAAAGGTCTTGAATCCCAAAAAACAGGTACTGAAACGCTCTTTGTTAGACTATAACCATAGTAGGTGCTTCAGTGGATGAAGGCATTATTCTGATTGCTAAGCTATTGCATGAAATGAAAAAGAGTAAAAATGGTTAAAATACTGTCAGATTGTCAGAAGCAATGTATTAAAGCTGCAGTCTTTAAGAGCTGCTGGAATCATGCAGCATGTGCAGCAAATTGGAGGGTGAATTGAGCAGATGAAGAAGGCTGGCCAGAACAAGACTGCACCTTCTGTCCTTTGCATTGGTTTATGGTGCCTATTGGTTACCTGGAGAACAGCCTCTGATTGTATTTAATCCCCTAGCCTATGTAATCTCAATTTTTCCCTCAAGAAAATTGGTAAAATACTTTGTGGCCTAGACGCTAAAATGTTTGAGTTTATATTGCAAAGAATAATGAATTTTAGTCTTAAGGGGATTGTACTCATATTAGGAATTCCTGAGAGCTTTTATTCACTCAGTGTCATATGGATCATTGCAAACTTAATTATCTTGATAATCCTGAGCTGCGCTGCATTTAATGAAACTGTTTTTAACAAGTAGCAAGTCGCAATGAACAGCAATTAAAGCCCAGTCCTGAAGGCAGAAAATTCTTTCAGAAACTGATGTCTGATTTCCAATCTCTAGCTAGAAATATTTAAAGATTTTTGTAATGGTTCACTAGGTACAGTGCAGTCATGAAATTAAGGTCTCAGGTGCATAATTTAATTTGCCATGAAGTCCAAGGGTGAGGCAGCAATTCAAAGCAGCGAGATGTGGAGATGAATCCAGAAAAAACAGGAGTTAGATGGCAGTGGAACAGACACTCTCTAAAGGAAAAGCAAGACCAGCTCCTCCACTCTTTTGTCCCTGAGAATGGATGTCCAGGGGCAGACATAAATCCCAGAACTTGATTTCTAAGCTCTTGGTGATACTACCACCTTTGGATATCAACTTTCTCCATGCTTTTGGGGGATTCCTTTCCTTTCCTTTCCTTTCCTCTCCTTTCTTTGTTATCACCCACATTTTCCATTCTGTTGTTCTATCTCCTACTCTCTCTCACCCTATTTTCCTGCAGTAGAAGAATAAAAACCCCTGGCTTCAGGTAAGAAGTTTTATGTTGTTGCACCTTCAGTAATGACCACGTAGTGTTCCATCACATCACAAAGTGGAGTGGGGAAGAGCAGACCATGCAAAAGCTTTCTTACACGTAATTGTCACCTCTCTTTCTCTAGTGTTTGTGCCAACCTGACCCCCTTGACAAGTCTGATGCACCACCCTTTTGTTTGGGGTTGAGACACTGCCCTGCACCCTGTACTAGCCAACCTGCAAATGCCAGGGTGAAACAACTGCACCGATCATCAAGTGCATGTAATTAAAAAGGAACATGACCTCTCATCCACTCAGCAGGCACCAACTGCAGCCTGTGAAATGTGGCTGGCATACTGATTTAAGTCATGTGCTAAAAATCTTATCAGTCCTGCTGACTATTTTCAGTGCTTCATTACCATGCAAACAGCAAACTTTGTTTGGAAAGCCTCATCTGGGATACATCTTTCATGAAAAATGACTCCAGATGTCAAGAGTAGAAATGACCACTGTTAATACACTGCAGCTCCTGTTGACAAGTCTTCTGTGTCACCCATCATCTTTTCTATTTAAAAACAGATAAAACTTTTCATCTACCTTCACTTAGGATATAAGCATGGTAGGTGCATCAGCTAGTAACCAACTGATACTAGTTTTACATCTAAGAGATATAAATTCAGTGGAATATTTTCATCATCTCACTGATTTTGGACTATTCTCCAACAGACACAGAAATAAAAATGCTTAATTATTGCCTAATAATCATTGCTTAAGCAGTCATTGTACATTCTTTTGTTTTCACTATTTTCTCATTTAATGAAGTTCCCATTTCTTTTAGAATGTTTTAAAAAACACTTGCTACAGATTATGAACTGTTTGACAGATGTTTACTCTTTTAAAAGTAATCATACATTAAAGAGATGGGAACTATGTAATAGTACATACCTGCTGCTAGTCAAATCCAGGATCAATTACAAAATGCCACTCTAAGTATCTTGATGGTAAAGAAACTGTTGTAACACGAGTGCTTGTTATTATAGCAATTAATTTCCATACCTTGAAAAATTAAAAAGTACTTTAATATCTATTTATAAATACTATTTTCCTCTTTTCTCTCCTCTCTAAATACTGTGCATGGTAGTTCTGAACTACATCCTAAGTGGTTTACACATACAAGCAGACTGCATCTTCTATTTCTGGTGGTCCACTGTAAAATCCTGCAAGCATTATCTACTTCTGATTATCTCATCCATTTAATTCCTCCAACTTTCACTGATTTTTCTGTGTATGCACTTGTTTTTATTTACCACTGTGTGGTAACACAATATATAGTCAATAAAAATAATTTTTTAATTTCACTTGGTTTGGTCTTGCATTTTTAAATCTTTACCCTGCCTTGAACATTCCTAAAATGTCTGGGCTAGTTACAACCCCCAAGCAGACCTGACATCATCCAAACAATCTTCTGGAATGTTTTGTCTATCATTACTTTTTAGTGAAGATTTTAGTTAGACTGTTCAAAATTTTCTACTCATGCAGAGGGCTGTGTTTCCTGACAAAACTAAGTAGAGTCGCAGAGTATCTGACTGCCTCAAAAACTTCTCACTCCTTTTTGACAGGGCTGGAAAACATAGCAGGGAGAGGTTG
>VZRH01006249.1:199021-251342 GCA_013397555.1 Urocynchramus pylzowi
CGCGGAGAGCCCTTCCCGCGCTGCCGCGGGGCTCCCTGCCCGTCCCTTCCCGCGCTGCCTTGCACTGCCCGTGGGAGTGGGTGGGAGCGAGCAGGGCAGGTGCGGGCTGAGGCGCCGGCGGGACGCGGCTCCTGCGCCGTGAGCGGCTGTGGGGCGGCGGGTGCGGAGTGCGCGGCTGTACCTGGTGTCGGGGAGGGAAGGGAGCCTGTTCCTCTACCGCCGGACTGGCGTGACAGCCCGAGCAGCAAACCTCGCCTAGGACCTAAATGCCACATCCTGCCCCTCTACCCGCAAACTTGTGCGGCGAGGTCGGTCGGAGCGGGGACGGACGCAGGGCTGCGGCTGCGGGAGGGGAGGCAGGCTGCGGCAGTGTACGGCTTCATGCATGTCGCTGTCAGAAAACGCTCGATCTCAACACAATTTTAAATAAGATGAGGGATGGCAGTTGATGGTGTTCAGACTATGAACTCTTTCCTGTCCTGCCTCAGTATTTTTTTTTTTTTTTGTAAGGTATTAAGTATGGTTGTAGACTTAGGCAAAATACATGTTAGAATGCAAACCAGTAATTGTTTCAGTTGATCTCTGGTTTGAGGGAGCACCTCAAGGTTTTGCAAGACCTCTTTACCAGCATCCTTCCTCTCTGAGGTGTCTAACCGGAATGAGATTTCAGAGATGCTGAAGCTCTAATGTCTTTTAAGCTTCTTATGAGAAATGTTCACTTCTTGCAAGTTTCATGTAGTAGGTGCTCGTGTTACACCAGTTTTTACAGTACTAAAGATACTTTAGGACAATGTAATAGCAGCTGATATTTGTGAGAATATCTATATTTGTTTTCTATAGTTTAATTTAAATACAGGTGTGCCCTTCTAAAATTAAGTGTCTCTTAGTTTCTTATGGTTTACACAGGCTATATCTAGCATTTTACTTGCTACACTGAGTGTTGCTGTTGGTTAAATATATACTGTATAAAATTGTGTCCCTCCAAGGCATAGGAACCCAGCATCTGCAATTGTTCCGTCGAATTCTGTTGGAGCTGTAAAAATCTTCCAGTGTAATAACTTTTCATTAATACACAAACTGTGGAATGCTCTTACGGAATATTAGCATGATGAGAAATTATTCTCTTTCGGATGCGTGGTGCCTTTCCAGGTTAAATGTATTGTTTTAGAGACTTTTCCCTGGTTTGAGGAGATATGATGAAACTTAACTTGCTTCCAGATGCAAAAAATTGCCTTTGTTATGCATTACCATTAAGTGACGTTCTTTACTGAAGGAAGCATCATGAGGCTGTTACTGGTACGTCTATCTCACAAAGATCTCTCTGTTACTTTCTTACAGCCTCTTTCTAAAAACTGTCCACAGCTTTTCGAAGTGGACATTTCTCAGAGCTTTGGCAGTAATAATACAAGCTTTCACACCTTGTTAACATGTCTAAATGAAAAACAAACAAATAACCAATTAACAGCGGGCTGTGCTGGTTAATCCCAATATAGCATTTAGCAGTGGGCAAGGTCTGCAGGCTGCAAGTGCAAAGACTGAGCCCTTACATTGGCAGAACTATTTTGTTCGTGTAATAGCAATGCACAGCTTTTTGGGAAATTAGCAGAAAAACTTAGATGATTTGAGTGGCATAGTGTTAAGCCCTTTGAAATTTGTCCTTCTGTTAGTGTAAATTGACACAGACCTCTTACCTGCCTGTCTCACTTTTAAAATGCCAGGTTCGGCAAATAGAGTCTTATGGGGAGGGTGGCAATATAGTTCATGTGAATTTGTCAACTAGGGAGCATGGCACACAGACTATAGATATCAGTGCAGTTTACACACTGTCTTTTAACAGTACATTCATTATTTTGTTCAACATACAATGTATGTAGACATGCACAGTATTAAGGAAAATGGATAACATGGGATTGGTTTCATCCTTTAAGAAGAAATAACTTTTCAGACATTCATGAAATGAACATGAAAGTTTTCTTCCATATGTCTACAGCTGAGCATTAATATTGTGTGCATAATAGCTGTTAGCATATAACTAGTATTCAAGTAGTCAATGCAAGGAATGTGTGTAATCCAAACCTTCATGTGTCAAACCTTAATAGTGTTAACTTGTGAATTTTTCACTGTTTTTGAAGTTAGTGTTTAAGTACTAAAGTATTCATAGCATTTTATTTACATTGTCTTTTTTTTTTCTCCTTACCAGAAGAAGTTAACAGTACATTTTTTTTTTTTTCCAGCAGGATTTAAACTTCCCTTGCACAGTAGGAATACTGATTTTGACCTTATTCCAGCTGGATGAAATTCAGTTCTGGAGCCAGAGTCCAACAATGCTAATGCTGAAGAAAACAAACTATTATCTTGAAAATGTTAGAATGAATTTTCCATTACAAAGGGTGTTCCACTGTATTAGGGGGGAAGTGTTTTAGAAATCATCAGTACCTTTCTCATTGTCTAGAAGAAGTGCTTGGAACTGAGGTGATACACGCAGTTGTCTTTGCACAGACATGCTTGTATCATTTTAGCTGTTGCAAAGAGAAACACAAGCCCCATAATACTCAGTCATGATTGTATTTAAACTGTATTGTTGAAGGAATTTTCTGTTCATAATATGTTTAAAAATGTTGCTCAAACCCTTTTATTTGTTCAGTTGCTAAGCTTATGCAGGTACAAATTTATACTATTTACCACCCCTTATACTTTTGTAAATCTGTGCTGGATTTTTCTAGTATTTCAGTAAGTTCTTCTACTCATTTCATTCTCCACAGTTCAAGCTGGGTCCTTTTATTTTCCCAACTGCAGGAGCCCTCTAGATGAGACAGAAATCTCTAATATAGCTTTGTCCGTCAGAAACTTTTCTATTTTAATTTCTTCCAAATATGAGGATGAAGCATTTTCTGTGAGGTTTTTGTCTTTGAGCTGACTATGTCTGTGTTCTCTTATGCTGCAAGTGGCAGACTTTCCTCAAGTGATAATGGTAGCAAATAGCAGTGTACACTCTTTGGAAATAAAATGATCTGTTAGTTTCCAGAAAATGCAAATTTAATATTCTATTGCTATGACGATTAGAATAATGAAAGGATATATTCTTAGGACTTTGGGTCAAGGAGTACATCTTCTTTTGCTTGCAGACTGCCTCTTGTGTTAAAGGATCTGCCTGGCTAAACTCTCAACAGTTTGTCTAAGAAAAAGGTGGAAGATTGGGGATTCTGGTCTTTGGGGGAAGGATATCTTTCAGTAGTTGATAAAATATGGCTTTGTCAGTGCCTGTGCCTCTTTGACCAGGATAAGAAATAGGTTTTTGGAAGCATTGCATGTTTATGGGACTGAAATCTTTATGCTCCCAAACTGAGGCTGAAGGGTGAGGTATGGAGAGCCTGTGTATTCTGCTGTGTCAATACACCTTCCTTAATCTGAGCTGGTCATATCAGTTACATGCAGTGCAGTAAATAGACATCAGTAGGCAGCATTTCCTTGTGAATTGTTCCACTTACTGATCAATAAACTTTCTCACTGACAGTCTTTAAATATGTGTCTAGTTTAATATCAGAGTCTTTGTAAAAATAATTTGTGCAATCATTGTTGCCTTTTCCTCTGGTGCTAATATTCCAAGACTCTGAGAAGTCCATGAGAATAATTTATGATGGAAAAGAGTATTTTCTTCCATTAGTAACTCATTCCTCCACCAAAACTGGTATTAGCCCAAGATCTGCCATATAGCAGTCTTGATGCATGCTAGGGCCATGTCTGTAAAGTGTGGGTAAAATCTTCTGAATGAATTTAAGACCCAGAATATCTCTTTAGTGCATAACTTTCTGGAACTGTGATTCTTCAGGTTTTTGTTTCATAGGAGAGCTTCTGATTTCCGTGTGCAGATGAAACCTCTGACCTCAGCATGTGTTTTTGTTGCTTGAAGATGCAGCGTGAGTAATACATCTTTCGTGAAAAGTATTTTCCCAGGACCTCATTGGCTTCTGTGGTTTTTCAGATGGGATTATTTTTTAACTTTTATTTTGACATACAAATGTCCTTGTCCGTCAACTGGAAAGCAATTGCTAGGCACAGCAGAGCTAGCTTGGCTCACCTCAAATAAGAAGCAAGTTGTCAGGTGAAATTTTTTAATACTATCCATCTTTAGAAAAAGGCTTTGAGACTTGAAATTTCTATTTCCCACTATCATCATACTTTGCAAAGAAAGAGCAAGACCTCATAGGGAGTTATTTTACAAAGAGAAGGATGTGTGGTATTGTCAAATGTCAAAGATGTATTAGGATGTTGAAGATGGTATGGGGAGGCTTGGGAGAAGAAAGTTCATGCAACTGGAATATTTTAGCCTTTTTTGTGAATGATAGCACTGCTGCGTTAACATAACAGCTCTGTTTGAAATATTTTAACTTACATTGTAATAGCTTGCAAATATTCAAGTGATATTTTGTTTCTTGGACAGACATTCCTCATTTTCAGCCCCCTGGGGAAATTTTTTCATCTTAAAAAAGGCTAGAAGTTCTTTCTTTTGGTTATGTAGACACACAGCATTTTCACTGTTTAAATGTTACTAGGAAGCTCTTTAATTTTCATCTTGAATAGCCGATGATTTGGATTTGGCTTAAGAGTGAAGGGTGATTGTCTTTGAGTTGTGGGGTCTGTTTCACCCTTGTCTGTCAGCTCCTGGTCAGTAGAATACCTCTGCTTCACTTGCCTGGGTCCAATTCTGTACAAAAATTAGCTTTGCTTAGATCTGTAAACTGATGATGCAGATAAACTTGTCAACAAAACTGTAATGCAAGTCACCCATTAGCTTTTGACAGGTATATGTACCTAGAAGAGTTCTTTCTTTTCCGCTGTGCCTTGCACTCAATTTTCAGTGGTCTTTTACCAGAAGTAAGTACCTTATGCTTTCTTTTTTTTCTGATCAGAAAATGAGCAAATATCCTTATAACTTTTCTTTAGGATAGCTCTTTTTTAATTTGTTGATCTTTTCACATCCATTGCCTTTATCCACAAAACAGTTTCTCACTGGCCTTGCACATGCTAATGTGTAATTTCCAACCCTTTCAGAAGTATTTCTGTGGGATACAGTTTCCTGTGGCATTCGCCATTAATTTCTCCTGCTGTGACATGTTTCTAGCACACACAAAATAAAGCTGTTTGTTTACTCACACTGCTGTAAAAATCAAACAGTTCAAACCCTTCGGTTACTTGCCCATCTGCTACAGAGGTAATTCGAAACTGCCTTTGCTTGGTTTCCCAACAGAGGCTGTTTATTAATCCAGCAATCTCTGTCCACTGTGTCTCCTGCGGCTCAGCTCCAGCAGAACTGCCTTCTCCAACCTGCCTTGCATCCTGCCACCGTGTCAGGTGTGGCAGAGGGAACAGCTTTGTTGCCATCTGGAATTATTTCTGTCTTTCCAACTCAATGAACTGCTGGGGTTTTTAATCTTTTGTCTGAAAATTTCTTGACTGTTCTGTGTAAAACTGCCCTTACCTTCTCACAGTCTTTAACTTTGTGTTTGGTGTGTGTTTTATGTTTGATAATTTCCTATGGTTCTTACTATACTGCAGCTTGAACTCTTGTCTTTTATGCAAAATGGATCTTGCTTTGAAGATTGTCAACTGTGACATGCGCTCAGCTGTGTAAGTAGCTTAAAATGCAGATCCTAGGTAGTCAAAGTTA
Organism: Urocynchramus pylzowi; assembly: GCA_013397555.1. Lineage (NCBI taxonomy): Eukaryota > Metazoa > Chordata > Aves > Passeriformes > Fringillidae > Urocynchramus > Urocynchramus pylzowi. Next base: position 204,690 of record VZRH01006249.1, read on the forward strand.
TGCAGACTGTAACTTTAAAACCCCTAAGAGTGCTGTGCAATCTCTTCTACTGTTCTGTATAGAAATAATAATTAAGATGCTCACTACTTTTTAGAAATTAATTGTATATAGTTTATAAACAACATTCAGATTTAGTAGACAGATTTGTGTTTAATCGTTCTACTCTTCAACGAGCAGCCAGTTCCAGGGAGAATAACTTTCATTCCAATCTTACCCTTTCTTCAAAGTAGGCTCAAGTTATAGGTGCTTAATTTGTGAACAGATATCCTTGTGCAATCCCTACAGTATAGCCCTTGGGACACTGCAAACAATATAATTGGGAAGAAATGTAGTTCAAAATCTGAAGGTTTGGATTTTAATCTAAATTTTGGCAAAGTTGAATGGTTTTTCATTTGACCTACTGTAGCAAACCTTGGTTTAATCTTTTCCATTACTTTGAACAGTTATATAGTGTCAGCTAATAACAACACATAATGGCTAAAATATACAATTTCATTTTAGAAAGTCCAGGTTTCAGTTTTTCTGTCTATTTTAACACCATCTCAGTTTTCACCATGATCATGGAAAACAAATTGCTAAAACAGTTTTCAGATGCTTTGCCATCTTTTAAAGTGGTGTCTCTCTTCATATTAAATAAAGTTAATCTTTGGCTCTTCCAATCTCTTATCTGGTTAGCTCACATACCTCATGCTTAAATATTAATTGTTTCAACTGTGAAAATAAAATGTTGCAGAATACTGAAAAAAGATAAGAGCATGTAAAGAAGAAATGGATTTCCTTTGTTTTGGTTTCAGGCTTTGCTCCCTTCTGTGTATGTCACTTAGGATGTTTCAGATGATTGGAGATACATGACATGTGCTGCTGCCATCAAGGCAAAACCCATCCATGAAGTCTACTGCATTATGAATTTTGCTTGTAATTTACAAAAGCCAGGACAAAGGGCACTGAACTAATCTGGCCTTTAATAAATTCTGTAGCCATTTTTTTTAACAGAACAAACTCCAGTGAGATTAATAGTATACTTCATGATTTACCTTGTTATCATGCTGGTGTCCATAGTAGTTTTGTGTTTGAATAGAATTTTTTTTTAATCCTATTAGACACTTGGCTTTTATTTATACATTGGCAGCCATGCAGCTTGGTTTTATAATTATGAAAGATTGCTAAACTGGGATTTAAGTGAGAGTAAGAAAAATGTAGAAAAGATGAGTTACATGTAGTGCTGTGCAATCAAATTGATCCTTTAGAGCCTCAAAGGTTATTAGTTTGTTAGCTTTGCTAAATCCTGCTGTTAGAACTTGGACCTTCAAAATGCACGTTTCAAAAATACATGCTTCAGGCTAGTCTGGGTGTTCACACCAAAATCAAATGTCATGTTTGTACCTCTCCTAAACCAGCTTGTGACTGGAACTGTCTTCTGGTGTTTCACTCAGATGCCTGCCATTAAAAGGTGGAAGAGATATGGGAAAGTTTTACACATTTTCATAACTGTGAAGCTGCTGAATGATCTTAAGACAGCTGTTAGAAATCTTAAGACACCTGCTGGAAATCTCTGCCGTGTTTTTTGATTTGTTGTCTGGGTCTGGTAGTCTCAAGGACACCACTCATACTGAGGCTGGCCTTGCTCTTAGGAGAGCTGGGTTAGGAAGTCTGCTCAGTGGGTTATGGAAAATTTCACTGACTCCTAGGCTGTGCTTTGGAAGAAAAGGTGTTTGTTTTATACTGCAAAGCTCATAAAACTTTTGGATGAGTGCTGCTTTCCATCCATTGGGCATGCTACCCAAAAATACTTTTTCAGTGGGGAAATTTGAGCAGGTGCTCATTCTAGGTGCTAGCACAGGAATCCCAAGAGATTTGCTATTTTAGGATTAGTCTTCTTTCTTTCTGTTGAAACTCTCAAATTTTGTGAGACTGTTCTTGTTGTGTAGGTCATGTTCACGAATACTGTGTGAGAAGCCATGCCAGCTGGGGTAGTGGTGTCTCTTGTATTTCATGTGTGACGATGCGGATTCCCATCATGTTATCCAAAAATGGGAGACACTTGGATAGGTTCCCTCAGAGTTGAAGTGCCTGTATCTCCAAAGGGGCTCATCTGTGTGTGGTGGGCAGATCAGGAGATCACTTGAAACTTCTGCAGGAGCCACCTGCCAGTTGCTTTTCCATTGCTGGAAAGCAATTAAGAGTCTGTTGGCACTCAGCATGGCACCGCGGTAGGAACAATTCATTCACTGGGGTAAACAGGCTGGATGAAGCTGGTTTTGGACAGAAATTCCCCAGTTAACCTAATCCACGAAAAGGGAGAGGATATTAATTGGAAGAGGCAAAGATCTAGCTTGGACACTGAGTAGCAGATGCTGTCTTTGTCTGCATTCATCTGTATCCTCATTGCACTTTAAAAAAAAATCACTTTTAGGGGGCTGCATCAGTATTTTTTTTTGGTGTAGAAAACCTGTATGTTTAAACTCAGGACACTTAGACTATGTGAATCCAAACCTGGAATTGTCTATTTTGGGCCGTGTTTGTGTGTTAGTTTGTTTGGCTTGTTTTTAATGCTTTAACCTTTCCTCCACCTTGCATAGCTATCTCACCATTTCCATGGTTGAAGTAAAACTTTGACAGTGGTATGGAAATACTCAGTTTTAATGATTGTAATCTGCAAAGCATTGCTCAGTTGGAGTTCTGCCTTCCTCTGTTTCTGGTGCAAAATTGACAGCCATTCTTCTTTCAAGTAGGAGAGATCACCTCAAAACAGGTGCTATCCAGGATGGGAATGGGGAGCATGTGTCTAGACATGCCTCAAGGCTTATCTAGGAGTGCAGGCTCTTGCTGTGAGTGGGAGCTGGACTCATGCCGTTAGCCAAGTGTTATTTAGTGCATGTGCTGAGTGAATGTTTTGAGAAACACTTTATAAGTTGACAATACATAAGGAGAAAACAAGCCAGCTTCAGTAATTTTTGGATGTAGCTGTATAATAGGGGAGACAAGCCAAGGGACACTGTGAAGGACATGAACAGCACATGTACAAATGAATGCTGTTGCTTCTGGTGTGCATGAGGCAGGATTTCCTTTAGAAATCACAGTGTGGAATATGGAGAAAACTGGATTTCTAAAGACTAGTTTTAATGAACTGGCTAGCAATGCTTCAGACTCTTCCTTGCTGAAAACAGTGTATGAACCAATAAAATCAACACTGACTTCTTTGAAAGCTTAGGATGACGTGGTGGTGGTGGTGGTGCCACAAAGAAATGGTTGGCTTTTGTGGTTGGCTTTTAATGGTGCCATTATGTATTTGGTCCTGTCACATCCTCCTGCCCTGCAGGGGTCAGAACAAGTCACTGCAGTGCTGGGTGATCTCGTCCATGTTGGGATTTCAGTTCCTAGCTGCTTATTAATATGCATTGTGCACCATAGAATTCTTACTGCTTCCTTTGAGGCTACACCCTTCACGAAACCAAGAGTAATCTCTGCTATCAGAAAGTGACTTCAGTTTTGCAGGAGAGCCCTGTTTGTGTCTGGATTGAAACAGGGTTGAACTGGGTGAAGGTGGAAGTCTAGGGCCAGGGGGAAGTGCTATGCTGAAGGGAGATCAAAGGTGCACTAAGTTCAGTGCCTTGGTTTTGGTATCATCTCTAGTCTATATCATGGAAAAGGCTCAAGCACAAAGTGAGAATAAAGGGATATTCCCCCCTACATATATCCCTTTACTCTTCTGGCCTGTGTACTTTTCAGAACTGTATTTTTACCTTTTTTCAGCACGGCTCTCCCAGATATGCTAAGAGAGATAAGGTTTCTTAATCTTCAAGCCATCTATCTTAGGCTGTGAATTACCTTGAATTTTCCCATGGAGAAGGAAGATGATGGTGTTTTGTTGTAATTTTTAGGTTTTATTAATTGGTTTTGTATTTCAAAAAGTATTCAGAAGTGCTGATAAACAAATTAAATTCCTTGAAAGCAGCTTCTCCAAGTCAAGTGAGAGATAATGACTTTTCATTTTGAAATTGCTATTGTCTACAAGAGCATGCTGTTCTTGCAACACAGAAGCCAAGAAGCAAAATGCAATCCCTTTTACATCTCACTTTCCATCAGGTGTTACTTCAGCTCTGTCTTAAGAGTGGGATACAGGCCAGCAATAGTTAGAGGATATGTAAAACCAATAGAGATTTAGAGAAGTATTCTAATTGGAAATTTCACTTGAAAGTAAGTGGGGATAGGATAACATGCCTGTTTTTCTGCCTGCTAGTTAAAAACAGTGCTCACAAGTTACTGTGCAAGACAAAATAATGTGTTTAAAAAATTCTCACCAACTGACAGACAAACCAGGAAGGATCCAGGATGAGAGAAGGGAACTACTTTGTTTAAAGTGAACTTTTTTTCATAAGTTCTACTCAGTTCATGGCTCGAGTGCTTTTTTTTTTTTGGATTCATTTTCAGCAGTTTATTGGATAACAGGATTCACTCACTGAGAGGCAGAATTTTAACATGAATCTAACTGAGTCTGGTTTTCCACTGCCTTATACCATGTGTAAATGCATATCTGTATGAAATGTCACTAAATCAGAGCAGTGACTGTATTTTTACTTTGTGCACTATGCAGGGTGGAATCAAGTCTGCCTCAGTTAGCTCTTGATGAATAAATTGCTCTGAACAGCTGAAGAAAGCAATGCTGACTACATGATGAACTTAAATATGGCCCTCTAAAATACCCTCTGTAATGCGTTTGTCAGAAAGAAAAGTACTGGCTTATGTTGCTTACAGTCTTTAAGTGAACATTATTAAATAGCTGTATTAAAGAAAAAATAATCTATCTTCAGAGTGAAAAAATAATGAGATTTACAGTTTAGATTTATCAAAAAATTCCATTGTCTTTGCTTATGACCTAAATATAAATCAGGGAACAGCAAGAGGAAAGCAAGTTTGGGGACTTTACCTGTTGCATTGCACAGTCAGCTGACACATACACTGTGATGACTAATGGTGCTAGATCAAACCCTTATGTACAGAAGAGGAGGAAATAGCGTATAGTCTAATTGATTATTTTGAGGCTAAAATACCACTAAGTAATATTTTGGGTTTTATCTGTATTGTAATGGTGTTTGAGGTAGCAGGCCTTTCAGACTTGCTCCTTTTTACTGTAGAAAATATGGTGTATTAACATTTATTTGTAATAATATGCTTTAATATTTAGACCAAAGTATTTCAAAGACAAGCTAGCTTATTTTCAAAGTCTCAACATGTCTTTAAGATGTTGATGTAATTGAAGCCTAGAGAACTCTTGGAACAAGAGTAAGTAAAGGTTGAAATTTCTGGGTTTTGTTTCCCAATGCAGATGTAGTGATTTTTTTCCTGGCATTACTATGGAATTGAGATATACTCTTCAAGAAGGGGCTTTAAAATTTGGGTTATTTGAGGCTGCATACAGCTGTTTCATAACAGCAATATTGCTCTGTCTTCTGACGCCCTGGAACACCAAGGCTCATCATACCTCTTTTGAACAGCTTCTTCCAAAAGACCAGTCCTCTTCCTTTGGTCTCTGATCTAGGCTGGATTTTCATGTTGCATTGCTGTGTGGTGGCTTGAAAACAGATAGTTTAAATTATGCTGGGGAGAACAGAAGAGAAGCTGTGAAAAACACTGCATGGATTTCTGTATTGCATTGAAGATAAGGATTTATGGAGTTTTTGATACCTAGGCTGGGTAGGTACTGTTCTGAGAAGAACAGTAGAGCTGGAGATCCTTGAGATATCACAGTGCAAGTGATCAGACACGGTGACTTCAAAATTAGTCCTGCCAAGTAGATAGATCTCTACACCAGCATGTGAAAACACCAGTGACTGGTGGTGGGGCTGGTCTAGGACAGGGCTTCTGACTTCTGGCTTTTGCTGATGGTTGAGCCATAGGCTGAAAGAAATGGTCAGAGCATGGAAAGTGTGTGCATGTTTTAACCATCTCCATAGCCTCCATATTAAACACAAATCATAGAGGATTCATTTTCTCTATTATGACAGGATGTTTTCCATGTTTCGTTGACAGGAAAACTAAGTTCCTTTATTAAAATAAGGAATGCTGAGGCAGGAATAAAAAATGAACCTGTGTTTTATAGATCTTAATTTAGTGACTTGACCTTTAAGCCAAGCATTTTCTCAAGCATAGAGGAGAAAGAGGCTATACAAAGTTTCTCACGACAGCAGATGTGTCAGATTTTTTGTGTCTTGTACATGAGATTTGTGTGCTTCGCACTATGTCATACCAGCAAGGAAAAGAAACATTTTTCACAGGAAAGCAACACCTGCATCAAATGTGATGGCACACAGAGGACTGCATTGCATCACCCACCTCTGAAGTGGTCTCTGAAAAGAAGGACCAGACAGAGGTGAAGCCAAGCTGTAAGTGGTTTGGCAGATCTCCATGGGTTAGAGGGTGAGCTGCAGGAGATGTGGTTTCTGGCCTCACTTGAGAATCAAAGGGTTACAGCAGCTCCAGCTAAATGGGAGGTTTGCAAGCTCTGAAGAGCAAGGGAGGCCAGTTAGCAGCACATTCTGACTGACATTAGGGGTTGCATGTGCTGTCTTGGAGTTATATACAAGCACTGCCTTGACACTGTACTGGATGTTCCCTAGTGGCATCTGGCAGCACTTCTTCCCCTTTCAGTCTGGGAGCCACAGACAGGTGGTTTTATCTGCGTGCTTCAGTCACCCGTGCAAAGAGCCAAAGTGTGGGATTGTTTCCTGATGCGGAGGTTATTAAGCAAGTTGCATATTGCTGTAATCTTTAATGTATTCTAGTGGGGAGAGAGGCGAGGTGTGAGCACTTGGAAGCCTCATAAGCATTGCCTGAAAGCATGAAGGCACCAGTAGTTTCATCGTGCTCCCAAAATGATGCAAGAGAGAGAATAAAGTGAAAAAAAGGAAATAAATATTCTGAAGGCTGGAGGGATGCAGATGAGCCATTTAGGTTACTACCCTAAATCTTTGCCTGGAGATTAGGGGGTGAGCAGTGCCAGATTTAGCTCCATCTCTTTGCAAAGCATTGCTTCAGAAAGCATCTAGAGCATAGCCCAGGAGTCTTTTGTTGGCTGATTTTGCTTTGAAGACTTCAGCAAAAGTTAAGAAAGAGGGGACACAGGTATTAATTACACGGCTGTTGGGGAAAATAAGTGAAATTTACAGTCACAAGGCCCACATTTTACTGTTAAATAGCAGGATATACCCAGGCATTTCACTAGCTGCTAAGTTTTTTGTGGGCTCTGGAAAGACTTTTACTTCTGCTGTTCTTATGTGTGTTCTAAAATTACGCATTGCTGCGATAGCCCTGTCTAGTAAATTTTGTGCTCAGGACCCCTGTTTGGAGAGAGCCATCTATATACCATTGCAGCCCAGGCCTTACTTTAAAAAAATGTGAGCGTGACAGAATTTGCTGTGAAGTTTGAGTAAAGTGAGTGATAAACCATGCAGGCAAAAGGTTTCTGCAAGCTCACAGGAGAATGGGGCTGTGTCCTGACAATTTGGTGCTGCAATCAAGCAATGTTGCAGTACTGAAATACTTTATGAGTGCCAAGCTAGGATGTTTAAAGTGAAAACTGTTGACAAAACTGTTGACAATAGCTTTAATTTTTTATAGCTTTAATTTCAATCAGAATATCAAATTACTGAAGCCCTAAAAGGATGTTTGCCAGTAGGCCTATACCTACTGTTACACACTTCCTGCTGCTCTTCTTGGCAGTGAATTCATGATAACTTCAGAAAAATAAGCTTCAAGGAATTTATTTGGGGATGAAGAGTGAGGCTGATTGATGACTTTGTCAAAGCAACAGGTTAAAACTTCTTTACAGTTGTGCTTTTGTGTGTGATACTTCCTAAAAAATCAAAAATAAATCTTGGTAGCAGTGTTTGCATCCAGTCAATCTGAATTGCTTGTTGGTGAAGGCAGCACTGAACTAGTAAAACTGGGTACTGAACAGGGCGCTTCTTCATTGCTGCAGTGTTTGGGTCCTGTTTAGTTTAATTTTTTTTCACTAACCTATTGAGAACAAGCTCATTATTGAAATATACAAGGAATACCAATGTAAAGAAGCACATGAAAAAAGTGGCCTGTATTGCATCACAGAGAAATGGACGTGATTGGGATAAAAATAAACTGAAAGTCAGGGTTTCTTTTCATAAGGGAGACTTAAAACATGTTAAATTCAGGAAGAGACTTGGAGGGTGGCAGAGGCTGGGATTACAGCAGGTGAGGCGGCTGGGATTACAGCAGGTGAGGCAGCTGGGAAGAAATCACCACTGCAGTTGTTAGCCACTTTCTGGGTTTGAAAAGATAGGCATCTGCTAAGGAAGGCATCTGCTAAGATAGGCATCTGCTAAGGAAGGCAAGAGCCTCTCTTGAAATGGAAAATGTAAACCTCCTCCCTCCAAATTATTATGATTTTGAAATTAAGGGCCTCTCAGGCAAAGATATGGAAGTAGGAATCACAGTTCTTTATTAGGAAAAATAAAAATAAAAATGCAGTAATATAAAACAACACCAAAAGAGTCAGAATATAACCTGACACCCTGTTGGTCAGGGTATTGGTAGCAGTCCCTTTAAATCGTGGCTGCAGTCCTCCTGGAGTGACAGGTGTGGTTCTGTTGAAATAATCTTGTAGAAAGGGTGTTGTTTTCCTCTGAAGGTCCAGTGGTGGTGTAGATGGGCCTGGTCTTCTTTTGGGAATCTAGTGGAAAAAACGGTAATCCTCTGGGAATCCAGTGGGAAAAGGGTGCTTGTGGTGTTCCAAAACTCAGATTATATCCAGTTAGGAATGCTTGGCTCGTCCCTCTGGGCAGAGCTTCTCAATGGGATGATGTAATTTTCTCAGTCATGCAATGACACTCAATGTCCCATTAACAGAAGATATCCCCCCAGAGGGAGGATGGGTGGTGGAAGAGATAAAGAAAACTGCCCTTGGTTTTAACAGGTGGCCCAATTAACAGAAGATGACTGCCCCACCTCTAACAGATGGCACTAGAATACACACCCCTGGCCACATCTTGCATTTGCATTACCTAAGACAGCCACATGCTCAGAACTGTGATGGTTAATGAAGAGGAGGTGGGTCTGGTGTGGCTGCAAATGAGATGCAGTATTCACAGAATAAGCTGAGTTGGGAGGGACTGGCAAGGCCCTGCATAGGACCATTCCCTAAGAATCACACATTACTCTGCATGTGGATAATATCAGATGGATCCCAGGAGCACTGGTCATTGTCTGCTGCAGGTTAACATCATGTTGGTGAAGTTTACTCATGAGGGAACTCTCCACAAAACACTTCCAGAAACTTCTTAAGAGATGAAAAATGTTCATCCATGCCTTGTTGATTTCTTTTGAATTGAGATTATCTTCTGGCAGAAAGAAAGAAGTACTTTAGAGAGTAGCAATTAAGATGCATTTATATTTCTTCATCAGGGACAAGTTTGGAAGGGTCTTGTAAATATAGAGAGTTTTTTGCTGATCCAGACTACAGGTGACTTCCCACAACCATTTCTGTATAGAACTTGAAGCTGTGAATGCCTTGGTAAATGGTTTTCCCGTACCATATAAGAAGCCTGGGCAGGCACTGGAAGACTGAATTTTTTTACGTGACTTGATTTGTTCCCTGAGCTCTTTTCTGCAGGAGACATTTTAAGCTCTGTCAAAATGCAGTACTCTTTTATAGTGAAGTTTTGTGATGAGTAGCTCTGTCTGGTAAAGAGCCAACATCTGTGACCTTGGAGCCTGTGTCTAGGTTGTTGTGTGTGTGGCAGAAACTGACCCAATTGAATTACAGCCTGATGATTATGCAGAAGTCACTACTTTACCAGCAGCAAATTTTGGATTCTTTTTCTCTTACCACTGAGGTCTTTTATATGAACCAGCCTGCTGATAGAACTGTTTATTCTGTAGGAAACCTCTCCTTAACTGGAGGCTGACAACCTCCAGTTGGACCTTAATTAGTCATTGGTGTAACTCAGTGAGAAACAGATTTGTATTTTAGTTATTTGCTGGAGTCAAAGCACATTTTATCCTAGGAGAAAATGTAAAGCAGGGAAGACACAGGGAAATATATTAACAATTAAAAGCAATGCTACTTTTCAAAATGCAGTGATACTTTTAGATTAGCTGTCCCTGACCCATGGGACACACCTGACCACATACTGTATCAGGCTGTTCCCTAGCTGTTGTCTGTAGCTCACTTCCCATCAGATTTCAGCTAGGCTGGCTCAGCTATTATTTTTGGGCACTGCCTACACTGTTGTTCTCTGGCAGCATTTCATCTTTAACCTCTGCAAGGTCCAGACTGAAAATTTGATCTCTCCATGAGTTGTTGTGGGGTGCTAGTCACGTCTTGTGTTGTAGAAATACTTCCATAAGATGAAGATAAACGAAAGGTCTGGTGATGTGGAAAAAATTACTAGTGTCTTCCTCTCTGAAGCTTTTCTTGTAATATGCACTGAAAAAGAATTCCTGTTATTTTAAATTTGCACAGTTTCTGAATATGTGTGTTAAAATGCTGGGGTGCCTACTGGGGAGTCCACTTGATACCAAACTATCATCTTCTTTTTTAGGCAGTGATGCTGACTTTCTGAGCTGTCCCTGTATCTGCAAATGAAAGAAAGAACCAAGCCAAAACCCCACAATCACCACAGTATTTGTTACTCTTTTCATTCTGCTTGAACAGCCCTTCCACCCTTAATGCAATCCTCTTTTTATCCTCATAAAGGCATTATGCCTTTCAAAGTGTGTTTAAGGTCCAGGTATGTGACAGTGTCATTCATGTAAAAGTGTGTTTTTGCCTATGCTGTGCTCCATAATCACAGTTCTCATGTTGCCTAGGAAGAGGGTATTGCTGTTTAGTATGTCAAAGCTGAATTTCAAAGCCTCAAGAAGAGGAAATGATGAGGAATTGCTTATCCCAGCTAAAGGGAAGAGGAGGAAGCTGGCAATACTAGGAGAAGATGCTGAGATCTTTGCCCTGCCTGTGCATTTCAGTCTCTGTATCCTTGGGTGTCAGTTGAAGATGATGTCCTGTAAGTTATTCCATGAGCTGTCCTTTTAAAGCTTTTAATGACATATTTTATTCCTATACTAGAAATTGTGATATCCTGAAGAGACCATTTGCTGCATCAAGACCATGAAGGAAGTTGGTGTTAGGGACCCTCTGAGAGTCATAATTTTGATGGAGCTGTCTCTTCCTACAGGGTATGAAAATGTTTCTGAGTCTGATTAAAGAATATGAGCAATGATTTTTCAGAATGGCTTTCTGGTAGGATTATAACTATCACAGCATACTCTGGGGGTAGTCAAGAAGTGAAATATAAATGTCATTTTTCTCCATATATATTCAGCTTGAAATTAAACTGAATGTTTTTACCGATGAGACTGCTAGAACAACTGATGGATTGAGAAATCTGTTAAAAGTGAGATCAGAGTTCTTTCCAGAAAAAGCACTCCATCTTAGTATGAGGTTTCAGAGTTGCTGTAGAGTCTATTGAATTGAATTATTCCATGGCTTGAGCTGATTTCTTCCATGCAAGGCAAGAGTCCAGCATCAATAACCATTACCTATTGTGGCCTTAGAGGTAAAGCAACCTTGATCTGAAATGCCCTTACTGTTGTTGTCCATTTTCCAGTAAATGCTGTATTGTGAGGAAAAGAACTTGGAAAGTAACAAATGCATTTCTTCATCTGCAGTTGATGAAAGACAGCAAAAAAGGAATACTCCATTTGGGATGGATTGTAGGCATTCTCTCATTCAAAAATGAAAAGTTTTACTTCAGTCATTGAAAGTGTATTATTTCAGTAATTGCAAGCTATATCAAACTCAAAGTATATATTTCAAACTGAGATGTTATGTTTAAAGTGACATGTAAATAGCAGTACTGCCATCTCCCCATTGTCCTGCTCTTTGGAAGTGACCATATGCAGAGTTACAGGGAAGAGCAGGAACAGATCTGCTAGCTGTTTTGTACATACTCCTGCAGTTATGTCAGCTACAAAAACTGACATAAACTTTTGCTTTTCCTTTACTGAAACACTTCTGAGTATTTTGGTGCTGAATGGAGAGGTGCATGCTTTTTCAGGACCATGAGAAATGTCCATCTGGTTCTGTTCAGAAAACCTCTCAGATCAACCTCTAAGGGTTTTTATTCTGTGAGTTTTTCCATACCTTGGAAAAACTCACAGAAAGGGTTTTCTAACTTGTGTCTGGGTCATTTTATAAATAGTTTACTTATTGTAAAGGATTAATTTGCAGGGAGCTGAAGGCCTGGGTACAGAATGCTGTACTTTACTGAAACTACACATATTAAGGTTTCTTGTTGAAAGCTTCCCCTTCTGTGATGTCTGAAATACAGATTATTTTTTTTTAAATTTTGTTTTTAACTGCTTATGTTACATATTTCAGTTTTTTTGTGAGTATGGACTTGGATCAGAAACAGGAGTTGTGGGATGGAAACTCCTGGCAAAGAGCCAAGATGAGCTGGAAGTACTGAAGAATTAAAATATCCAACCTCCAGTGTTTTAAAACTATCTCTCTTGTGGAGCTAGTTGTTGCAATCTATGTTTGTTGAACAGATTATTCTAATATGATTTTGGTGTGAATCTATAGATATTGTCTGTTAATCTGCTTGGGTTCTTCTGTTTCTATAAACCAGCCATGTAAAATTACTTTCCTGTAAAATACTACCTTTCAGGCACTTTTGAACAATAGAATATCTAAGTGTAGATTGATAGTTGAACACACATAAAAAATTAATGTTATTTCTTAGCAAATTAAATAATATAGGAAATGTTTTATGAAATGGACACGTCATGTTAATTTATGTCTAACAAAAGTAAGCCTTTTTCTGTTACGTACATGTCCTGGAAAGTGTGGTAGTCTCACCACTTTGCAGAGATTTCTGTTGGAAACCAAACCATTATCACTACTTTTTATTACATAAATAAAATTTTTTAAAAATTCTTCAAGAGGCAGAGGCTACTTGTGGCAAGGTTATGAAAGGATACTTCACTGCAATGCCAATTTTGCTGTCTGCCTCAGTAAGAGTATCACCTGGACGACTAAATAATTGCTTCACCTGTACATGCCCTGAAGCACTGAATCATTTTTTGGCTTTTAGGAACAGACATTGGGTTTTTAGGAGCCAGAAGCAAGCAGTGATATCTGAAAATATTCACTTAGACATTATATAGAGAATATGAAGGCTGGGACAATATTGCTGTCCAGACTGAACAAGGAACGGTAGTTGTGGAACAGTTAATCAAGGACATTTAATCATGGCTTCAGCAATTTCTTATAACTAGTTGATTTTTTCTTTATTTCTTCCCTTCATAGTTACTAGACTTAATTATTTGCTTTACATAACAGATAGTGTAATCACATTGACTTGCAGAATTTTTGTTTTCCTTACTCTTACTGTCTTTTCAGTTGTGGTATTTTTCCTCTTCAATGTTTTAAAAATAAAACTTTTATTTTGTAGCATTGGAATTAGATCCTTTATTTTTTAATCCTTTTTTTGGAAGAAAAAAGTAATGTTTGGTAAGGGCTTTTCTTTGGATTTTTACATTCCTTGCAGCAGAGTAAGATGTCAAATACGGACTGTTTAGAATGAATTTATAAACATAGACCACAGTGGGGTAGAGTGGGTTAGGAGGAACAAGGTATAGCAATAAGGAAACACATTGTTTTCAGCAATACTTTGTATTCAGTTTTTCTATCTAAAGTATAATCCTTTCGTCATCAGAATTGCTGAGGTAGAGCTTTGTTCTCAAGATGTTTTATAGAAGCTTAAATTCTAAATGCTTACCAATATGCTCAAAACAGGAAAAGTCAGAATTTGAATAGGGTGCACTGTGGCTGTGACCCTGGTTCAGTAGCTTACAAACATTTGGGAGGTACTAAATTAAAATTACAAAAAGGTCCTTCTTGAATGCACTGTCCGAGTGAACTTCACTGAATACTGCCTAACATTTCTTGCACAAAGCAATTATGTGTGGGACTACTATTAGTGGGAATTTACTCCCCACTGCTCATAGGAGAATAAATTGATGAATCTGACTAATAAATAGGCTGCAAAGTTCAGACAGTACTATTAGTCCCAGCCAAATTCACTGTTTCAAAGCAAACTGTGGACTTAAGATACATAGTATGAACAGTGAATCCTATGTCTGGAGTGTGAACAGCTGAGCTTTAACATAATGAATAAAAACATACAAGCCATATAAAGACAGGGAACCTTTTTGGTTGGTAATCAGCAGAAGAGTAAAGTTAATGAAAACATTTTTAATTCCTTGTTTATGACTAGCACTGGCATCAGAAGAAACAAATATCTGTAAATATTTTCAGGCTTCCACATGCTTAATATCAAGTGAAGATTAACAGAATGCAAATATTTTTCTGTGGTACTTGATGTATTTAACAAGTGCTCTTTGGGATTTTGTCTGGCTTGCTCAGACATATGATGGACGTGTGATTTTACGCCGTGCTCTCAAGAAGTCAGAGTTAGGTCACTGCTGAGGTCCATGTACATGTTGCCCTAAGCTGACCCATTTGAACCTTAAGTAAATACATGTGGGCTCCCCTATGGACAGAATTTTTTATGTTTTCAAGACATTTTAAAAGTGACCCCATTCTGTGACCCTGTTTAGGGTGCTTCCATCTTCCTATTGCAGGGCAGACTACTGCCTGTCTCAGTCTGGATGTCTTGCTGATTTCATCATGTTTTTTTTAATTCCTGGAAAGGACAGTGAGTGGGATTAGAATGTATCAAATGACTGCAAGGATCCATCCCAGCCTTTTGAAGGTGTCTGTACATGTTGCAGGGGTACTCTTTAGGCTGACATTCAAAGGAGTCTTGGAAACCTTTAAATTCACACATATATATATGTATGTAGGAAGATTTTTTCAAAATTTGTGTATGTATGTGTGTATATATATCTATATATATATTTTTATATATTTACATGTGTGTGTCTGTGTATGTAATTCATTCATTCATGGCTTTTTCCAGCTGTTGAGTTAGGCTTTCATCTATAGTGATCTGCTCAATTAATTATCCTCTGTGTACATCGCTTTAGGGTAAAGAGATTAAAACACAGTATGGCTTTTCTTCTCAGAGTTCATCACCACTTAACTGATACATTGGAGCTGGCTATATTTGGTATCCTAACCCTTGTCAGACATCAGCTGTGCCACTGATTTGAGAGGTGGTTATTAAAAGTACCAGAAAGATTAACCTTCTCTTCCTCAAGTATTGTAACCAGCTGAACACAGAGCTTTGTAGCTAACTTATCTCCTTGAATCTGAGTGAAAGGACCAGCAAGACAACTCACTCACTTTACTACAAAGAGGTGCTTCAGTCACTGGGGTTTCTTTCTTGATTATAGAAGTTAGCTCTTTGAAAGACATTGTTAAAAATGGACTCACAGGACCAACCTGCCCCTCTGCACCCTGTGCAAACCTGAGTGTTCTCAGTTGGGTGTGAGGGCTTGAAGATCAAAGATCTGCACTGGACTTGGGCACAGGCCTCGTGTGCTGAAAGGAGTAGTTATGTGCTATTTTAAATCTTGTTGAATTTGTGCAGCTGCTTAGAATTGTAGAGTCACAGAATAGTTTCATGTGAAAGGGACCTTGAAAGTTGATCTTGTCCAAACCCCCTGCAATAAGCCTGGACATCTTCATAAGCAAACACTTGCCAGAGATGAGCATGGTCTTACTTCGAGTCAGGTCCTCGTTAGACCATCCCTACGTGTAGAAGAGCTAAGGAGGGTTCCTCTTCCTCTATGGGGTACAGGAGGCCAAATCAGCATTAACATGAACAGGGATTTGGAATTTCTCTTAATTTTTGACTGCCACCAGTAGTTTTCTTTCTCTTCCTCTGGACTTTTTTTGTCTGTCCACCTCTTCTCCTTGTAGACCATCAGATATCCAGAGCAGACACTGCCTGTGGCTTAGCGAACTTAAGTTCTACGCAGGGGTAATTTTAGTAAAATTTTTAATTTATAAAAACCCCAATAAACAACAAAATAAATTAAAAGCACAAAAACTCTACAAAACAAACAAACATACAGAAAAACCCCACTCCAAAACCAAACAGGATAACGAGCCACACTTGGTGTTGGACTGCCTGTTGGACTTTTTTGGATTGTGTGAGATAGAGTGGAGATCTCAGGAACTGAAAAATTATTTCTGGGCCAAATCCTGGCTATTTCAAAATCTGCGTTAAAAAACTTTTCCTTCCCAGGAAAGCAGATTTCCCCGTTAACTTATAAAGAGTAAGGTTTCACATGATGAAAAGTAATCACTTGGGTAGTAGGTATAATAATTTGGATGTGTTTTAATCTTTGCATTGACTCCAATGTGTATGTATGTATGGGTGTGTTTGCATATGTGCACATATATTTTTCTGTGTTTTTTTTCCTTCAGGTGACAACTCCATGTTGAAAGTTTATGAGGGATGAAATTAAACTCTATTTTGCAAGCTGCAAAAAGAATATGGGACAAATCAAGTGATAGCTGAACAAGTTAGAAAAGGAGGACCTGTTTAGAAAGTTTTATGTCTTTGTAGGAAACCCTGATAAGCTCAACAGTCCTTTTACAGAGTGAACATTGCCACCATTTTCTGCAGTTCTCTATTCCTCTGTTTTCTGTGTGTGTGGCAGTTGGACACATGGGTGCCCTACACCAGGTAGTGCAGAAGCAGCTGAGCAGCAAGAACCCATGTGGAGCCTCTTAGAGAACACGTGTAAGTTGTGTCTGCTCAGGTACGTTATAGTGATTCCTGTACTGTTTGCCAGAGAAAAGCAGTGTATTTGTCAAGGCAAAATATTTACTAGGTATTTCATATCTTGACTTCTTTATGAATTGTAAATGCCAGAGAAGTTAATTTAAATCGCCAGATCACATAGTGTCTGCACAACTCTCATTCAAAAGGTACATTATGGTTGTTTCCTTTCTCTCAAGTTTATTTTTCCCACCCCAACATCTGTACATGACCTGTCTGATTTGGCTGGAGAAATCTGGTAGGGGGAAAAAAACTAGATGTGGGAACTGTGTTTTGCTGTGGGGGGGGCTTTAATTGCCCAGAAGTCCTTTGTGTGAGAGGTGCAGCCCACTCTCCTGCTGCATGTGAGTACCAGGCACTTACAGCATCCCCGTGCTTTGAATTTACATTTTTGCAAGATTACCCTTCAGCTCAGTAACCCTGTCAGAGACATGTTCCCTATGAGTGACTTGGAGTTGATGCTTTGTCTTTTGTTATAAAACTGTAGGATTTAGGGCCACAGATCAAATGCCATTTCTCTGCCTCCAAGCCTCCTTAGTAGCTAAAAAGTCCCTGGGAAAGTACTGTGTCTGTGTGTTCAGCAGAGCAGGGTGAGCTCCTTCAGGACTTCTGACCAACATCAGAGGGAACCTTCTGTGGAATGCAAAGATTTTATCTGTAGACTAAGTTGTGTCATCTGAAGCAGCATAACTTCTAGTAGCGAAATGGGCCATAATTCTGTGCCCTTCTAATTTCTTCAGTTAAATGCTTGTCATCCTCTCCAGCTTTGCTGTGATTGTTTTGTAAGGACATGTGCTAAACATTCTCTACTGAATGAAACCTAATAGGGCATTGAAATATTGATGAGTAAAAGGTTAATTTTTAATTTCCCATCAGTCTGAACTGCTAGAAATTCAGTGTGCTTCTGTCCAAGAGACATGCTGACATTATCTGGTTTAATGCATCTGCAAGTTAAATGAGCATGGAACTACAGGATTTTATTTTGCCAAAGACCAAGGTGCTTTGTGCAATAGCAGAAAATAATAGAATAATTTCAGTTGGAAAAGACCTCTATAGTTATCAAGTCAACCATTAACCTAAATCTACCAGATTCACCACAAAGCCATATCCCTTAATGCCACGTCTGCCCATCTTTTAAATACCTCTAGTGATGGTGACTCTGCTGCTTCCCTGGGTAGCTAGTTCCAATGCTTGCAATCCCTTCAGGGAAGAAATTCTTCCCAATACCCAATCTAAACCTTCCCTGGCACAATTTCAGGCCATTTCTCCTTTTCATTTAATTTGTTACTTGGAGGAAGAGGTGGACCTCCACCTGGCTACACCCTCCTTTCAGGGAGTTGTAGAGAGTAATGAAGTCCCTCCGAGCTTCCTCTTCTCCAAGCTAAACCACTCCACTACCTCAGCCACTTCTAATGAGACCTGTGCTCCACACCCTTCACTTTGTTGCCCTTCTCTGGACATGCTCCAGGACCTCAAAGTCTTTCTTACCATGTCTTCTGTTTGTAGTTGTGCCCATGTCCCAGATTCTGCTCTTGCATACCCTTTGATGGTCATCACATAATGCTGCACCCATTGAGCAAAACCAGCCATAAGGTCTTCAAAAGCTCATGCCAGAAATCATATATTAATATGTTATTATTGAGCACATCTGAAGAATAATGGCACAGATGCAAAACATACGTAGTTGCACATTCCTTCTTTGTGCTGGATCAATGTCTTCCAGTCTTGAATACTTGCATTTCTGGTAGTGTCTTGGGAGACCTGAGCCAGCTGAAGTGATGATTGTCTCACTTCTGCCCTTATTTATGTTTTGGCTGTTTGATGGTTTTGCCTGATTGAAATGCATTAATTTATATTATGTTTGTATTTTGAAATACATGAAGATGGTCACAAATCCTGATTTTTATTAGTGAGATATAACTTAAGAAAGTATAATGGAAAAGAATTGATAATATCTGTGTTTCATGGTCAAATGTCTCATTGAAATGGATGAAACACACTTAACATATTGGAGCCTCTTCATGCTCCAAGATTAAGCAACAGTTCAAGAAAAAAGGACAAACAACTTCAGAAGGTAAGGAAATCTTTCCTACTGCCCCAGGAAAATATATTATTCAGTGACCTCCCCTGTGCCTGACTGAGCCAAAAATCCATCAGAGTCAGTGCTCAGGTTGCATTTCTGTTTGAGTGAGCTTGGATTGCATTTGCGTGAGCCATGGACTCTCAGCAGATTTGACCACAAGGAGAAGCTGCTATGGGTAGGTCACCCAAATATCTGTTTCACTGTCCAAAAGATCGGTTCCATTTATGCATTTGCCATCAAAGCATTTATGTGAGGCCATCTCTGGCATTATATGTTTAGCTTATAAACCATCACTGCCAGAAGAGACAAACTTGGACTGTTTCATTCTTGCCTCCTTAATGTTTTTTTGTGTTTTTTTTTTTCCCCTGCAAAACTGTGGAGATGATTGCTGGTATATGCACAGTAATAAAGCTTGTCAGACACAGACAGTCAGAATTCTTCTGAATTCACATTTAATTTATTCACAGCACAGCAAGCAGCAGAGCTGATGGCAAGTTAATGTGCTGCACTTTAATGAGATAACTGTTTCCCTCCCAGGTTTTAAAGTTTATGCTAGTTTTATTTGTCAACCTGGCCAAAGCCATACGGAATCACAACTCCATACTAAAATATTTTATTTGCTTAGCTGATGCTTTTGCCAGAGGAGAAAATGGTGAAGTAATTAAATAGCACTGCTTGCATTTTAGAACAGGAATAGGGTGGTTTTTTTGAGTTTACAATATGTCCTTGTCAGATTTCTGGCTCACAAATACTACCTGGATAAAAATATTCTATTCAAAATTTTCCAGTTTTGGTGGAATTAAATTTCCATCTATCTTTGAATTGATGCCCTCTTCTCTTTTCCTTTAGAGGTAACATTTCTGGGGAGGAGGTGCAGGGTGGAAAGTGTATCTGTAGTATCAAATGCAAATGCAGAAACTTCAGTGTGACAGAGAGCTGCAAAGTCTCCCATTAAACAACAGATGCTATGGCTCCACTCAGGTTTTGAAATGTAGTTCATGCCAAATGGGGTCTTGTGTTACAGCTTAGTCTTTTAGCAATGGCAGATCCTCCTCGATGACTAATCATTGCATCTGTAATGAAAAGAAGATGAACCCTACTCAAGAAAAATGAGGTTACGATGTATCATTAAGGAAACCATTTCTGTGCCAGGAGGGAACACGGGGAGGTTGGGAGGCACCTGGGTGCATCCACGGCTGTGGGGTGCCAGTCCCTGGCAGGGTGGATGGAGGACAGCACACTGTGTGGACACAGCATCCTGCAGCACTCCCCCAGTCTGAACTGTGTCTGTCAGTGCTGATGTCCTCTGACAGGCTTGCGTTAATTTATCTAAAGCCACTTAAAATGTCATTTTAAGTCGTGCTTGTGCTTGTGCCTCTCTTTGGGGGCTCAGAGTCCAACAGTGTATGTTGTTGGATTTGAGGATCTTGAAAGTCTTTTCCAGCACAAATGATTCTGTGATTCTATATGGAAACATTGCTTCTGTACACAAAAGAGTGCTTGGAAAAGGGGCTTTGAGACAGAGCTAGCATCTTCTGGGTGTATTAACCTTTAATGTCTAAAACCTGTCAAAGTGAAGGTCAGATTGACCTTTCAATTCACCATTGTACCTTTGCATTATGTTTTCTGCAAAGCTAAAGCCGCAGGAGGAATGCAGCCAGATTAAGAAACTGTATAGTTATCTGTCTGGTTTGTGCACCCTTTGTGATATAAACCATTGTCTATTTGGCTACAGGTGCATAAATAAATAATTAATGGAAAATAACCTATAGATTTATGGAAAAATGCGGTTACAGGCTTCACTTGAAGTGTACCTGATGTTGGTTATAATTTCCTCTTGTTTCTTTGCTGGAAACAGAAGGTTGAGAGAATTGAGAGGGATGGGGAGGGAGTGTATAGGAGTGGATATGCCACTGAGCATAATCAGTTTTGGGAAGAAGGAAAATCAAATTTTGTCCAGCCCTTTGCTGAGACAGTTCAGAAAAATACATGCAAG
Source organism: Urocynchramus pylzowi (assembly GCA_013397555.1). NCBI lineage: Eukaryota > Metazoa > Chordata > Aves > Passeriformes > Fringillidae > Urocynchramus > Urocynchramus pylzowi. The sequence goes on from VZRH01006249.1 coordinate 225,559, forward strand.
GTCTATATTTGGAAATACCAAACTGTGTTTGGCATTCAAGTCAGGTAATATAATCCATAGAAATCACAAGATCGAGCCGACCTTCTGTGTGTTTCTTCAAGCAAATTGAGAAAATGTTAATTTCCAGTGCTGTGCAGGTGGGAAGATGCACACAGACGAAATATCAGCACATTTGCCAATGTGTAATGCTTTTTATTTATAGATATATTTCTTTTCTGTTGGACCATGAGCTAACTGTTCGGCTGTGTCTCCCCTCAGATGTCAATAGCATATCAAAACAAAAAGTTGGGCATTTTAGGAGGGAGGGCTGGTGGAGGTGACTGGGGGAAAAGGGCTCTACCTCCCAAAAAGTGCCACCTCTGTACCCTGACAGTTCACGCATTTTCTGTTGTTTCTTTCTCATCTGAAAAATTGAGCCTTTGATATCAGATCAGTCTTTGTTCAGAGGTTATGTACTTGGCAGAGGGAAAATGTAAACTTCTAGCACAAACTGCTGTGTGTTGTTACCTGTATTGTTAAGATCTGGTAGTTGAGTTTATTGATGAGGCATTAAAGGGATTAGCTTAATGAAGAATATACAGTTAACAAAACATATCAAAGATTTAAGAGGTTTGGGTTTTTATTAGTCTCCTTCTGTTGAATAAATTTTTTAAGGACTTAACTTTAAGTTTGTGTCCAAGGGTGTTCATTGTGACATTGTTACTTCTTTGATGCATTTGTAGGGCTTCCAGATTAATTTGTTGCTGGCAGTGGCATGTTTTCATCTTAATGAGATTTTTTTTCCCCTGTTTTGTCTGTTACCAGATTATTTTGGCAGTGTAATAGGCTTTGCTGTGTAATGTTTGGTTTTGTTGCAGGAATGTTTTTCCTGAGGAGTTGAGTTTGCCGAGTGAAACAGATGATTTCTCAGTGTTTGAAGTTCTCTACTTAGTTGTATATAGTAGTTAAAAATGAGCAATACTTAGAGATTAGGGGTATAGGTCTTCTGGGCATGGTGTGCAAATTTGAGAACTAAGTGGTAATTTGACTTCATTTTTCTTCATTTTGGGCAATCTCCATTCAGACACCAAATTCAGTATCTTCCCATATTGCAGTAGTTTCCTTATGACTGTGATGGTTCCAGGCACGTAGGAAAGGTAATAACTTTTGACGACCAGCAGCTATAATTGAAAAATATTGGATAAACTTTTAGATATAGAAAGCTTTCTTGAGGCCTGAAATGGAAGCAGCAGACTTCAAGCTATATACAGAAATACAACCTGACACTAATACTAGTGCCGTCTAAGAATATATGCAGGCTGAATAGCTCTGTCTGTGAAACCTGAAAGTGTTACTGTCTGGATATTGAGTGTATTCCAGCCTGGGTTGTGCTGACTGTGCTCCAAAAAATGCTTTCCCTCAGTACACCAAGGACTGACCGTCTGGGCACTGTTCTTGTGTCGTGGTGAGAGAAATACCAAATTGGCTTGTGTAATTTTAGTTTGTCAAACAGAAAGTGTTATGGGGGATACGCTGTTTCTCCCAATAGGATTTCTGTCTGTCTTGTAGCTTACAGAGAGCACTTGGGGGTTGTGGTGGATGTCTCTGGGCTGTGTGAAGCCACATACATTTGTCCCAACACCACTCACATACAGCAAACGTGCAGAAGAAAGGCATGTTTCCCTACAAGTGTTTCTGCAGGGCCTGTAGCAGCAACTCTGGTCTTGTAGGCTCTCCCTTCTTTTTGTCCTTGTGCACACCTCCTTGCCCACAACACCAAACACAGGGTTTCTGAGCCCAGCTCACACCAGCTTGCTTCTGCCCATCTGGTGAGTCCTGGTAGCTGTGGAGAGTTGGTTCTTGCCTGCACCCTTTAGAAATGGCCTCTACTCTTGAACCTGAGTCAGCATTTCCCACAGAGCACCATCATTTTTCTGTTATGCTTCTGTGTATTACTGCGGTGGAGAAACACCGTTTCAAACTGGGCAGCCACTAAGTACCACACAGCTGCTCACTCATTGCCCCACTAGCAGAATCAGGGAGAGAATTGGAAGAGTAAAAGCTGGAAAACTCAGAGCTAAAGACAGTTTGTCAGAGAAAGAAAAACCAACATGTACAAACAAAGCAACACAAAGAATTCATCCCCCACTTCCCATGGACAATCAGGTGTTCAGCCAACTCCAGGAAAGCAGGGCTCTATCACATGGAATGTTTACTTTGGAAGACAAATGCCATCACTCCAAATATCTCCCCCACTTTCTTCTTCTTTCCCCCTACCTTATATCCTAAGTATGATGTCTTATGGTCTGGAATATCTCTTTGGTCAGCTGGGGTCACCTGTCCTGCCTGTGTCTCCCCCCAGCCTCCCATGCTGGGTCCTTGCTAGCATGGCACTATGAAAAACAGAAAAGCAGAAAAGCCCTTGGCTCTGCATAAGCCCTGCCCAGCAATAACAAAAGCATCCCTGTGTTATATCTCTGTAGAAGTTTCTCCAGTTCCTACCTAAAGCAATTCTTGTTGAACACTTCTTCAAGCTGCCCCTGTACAGGTGTAACTGCTATAATTGGACCTCAGTGAGACAGAAAAGAGGTAAGACTTTCTATTCATTACCTGCCACAGAGGGCTTTTCAGGGTTACAGTTTTAGACTTTAAACTTCCACATTCAGTGTAGATGGACTTTAAATTCTTTGAAAGTACAACTTAGAGCCTCTCAGGACCCTAATTTGCCCATTAGTAACAAAGGGATATTATTTCCCTCCCCTTAAAGACTCATTCATTAGTAACAGAGATATGTATGCTGGGATACATCTCACCTAATTTTAGCTTACTGAAGTGAGCTGTTTTTTCCTCATTTGAAGAGGGAGAGAAAGAATCACCTTCACTAATGAAGTATCCTAACTTACATTAGTCACAGATATGTGAACAGGGTAAATAGACACCAGAGGTCTTTCTCTTTCACCTCAGAACGAATTTAGACAGCCAGTATCAGTTTAGACAAGAGGCTTCATTTGTAAGTAGTTGCAACTTGATGAAATTGTTGGTGTGATAAGCATGGGCCAGCTAAGTGAATGTGCTACTATGTGATGAAATTAAATACCCAATAAATTGCTGCTTCTGCACACAGAACTTCTTCAGCTGAGGGCAGTTTTAGTGATATAATTTTGTAGTGATTTCTGAGTTCCTAATTTTTAATGGTGAGGATTCAAATCCATCCTAAAGTCTCTAGGTCTAAATATCACCGTACAATTGCAGGGGCAAAGTCATAAAAGCATATCTTTCCTTTGGCTTGGTTTCAAACAGGGTGACATAATTTTTATCAAACTGCCTCTATTAATGCTTTAATTCAGCAGAGATTGCTAAGTAAGGTTCCTTTTCTAGCCAAAATGTCAATCAGAACTGTATGCTCCACAGAGTACTGTACAAATTAACATTTAAACACCGCTAGTGTAGTAATTATTTTGAGCATCTTTTTTTATGACACTCAGAAGAAAAGGGATGACTTTTTGGTGAGTTTCCAGACTCTAATTTTCTCCCTATATAAGTGTGCTCTGCTGACATGTCTTTCCCCTCTGGCTGTGCAGTGTTTCTCTGCTGCTGATACCCAGCTGGGAGCTCCCTGTCTTCGTTATTGAGCTGCCACAATAGAGGCAGGAAGGATCCAAACAGCCTTTGTGTATGTGGTTTGAATGTTCAGGGGATTTGATGAATAGACAAACATATGATCTGAATGCTAGGGAGATGATTTGATGGCAAACAAAAGGTCACATACCAGCAAAACTGTTAAATGGTGCCATGAGGGTGGGAACTGCTGTTCTGCTCACTATTCCTTTTCCTCCTACACTGAGGGCCAGATTCTGCCTCCATTGCAGCTGCTCTTGCTGCACAGGATGGGGGAGCCTTTTGGGTGATGTGCCTGTGTGCAGGCACTAAAAGGAGCATGCAGCAGGGGTGGATTTCAGCACAGATTGCCTCCTATCCCTCCTTATGGGCTGTTGATGTGTGGCATCATACACAAACCCATGTCTAGCACTTCCATTCACACTTGGCTTGTCATCCTTGAATATGTCATTAACTGTCCAGAGCATAGTACCCTTTTGTGCCTCTCTTCTGCTTGACTGGTGAAAATCAGTCAGTGCCATGAAATCTGGCTCTTTGTATGCAAATAATTGAACTGTCTTGTGTCTGGAGTTCTTCAAAGGATGCTGACTTGTGAAAGAAGGAAACAAATAGTGTTTAATGTAGATTTGTACCTTGTCACAGATAGGTATGGAAGATGAAATAAGGCAAAAGGTGGAATGTATCTTCTGCTTTTCTGGGTAGCTAAGCTCATGGAGCAAAAAGTTCCTGTGCTTCAAGTGCACTTCAGCAAATATAGAAGGCATTGTATTGCCAGTCTCTTCTCAGACAATAGAGTTTGCAATCTGAAAGCCTTTCTTCTCAAGATTTTGTGCTGATTATTCCTTTGGCTTGCACTTACCTGCCCCATGTTTGGTTTTTGTTATTAGTGCTTCAGGAAGATTACATTTCACCTAGCAGATCCAGCAAATGAATAAAACTCTGCACTTGAAAACTGAGCTCAAATAAAACTGCATGGAATAATGCTTGGAAATCAGCTGTGGATGTTGAAGAACTGTTTGAGACCTGAACTTCAGTAACACCAACAGCTATGTCACTATTATAAAGGGTTGAAATTTTTAATTTCAATTTTAAAATTGTGTTTCCTCAATAGGAGTATTATTGCATGTTTAGTTAAACATCACCAGGCTTAAAACTGTCTCATTTGGAAGAGTTTAGATGTCATTGACTCACAGCAATAGACAGAATCCCACAAGTCAGGGTCTCAAAGGTCCTTGGGAACAGAAAGATAGAATGATACACCCAAGAGTTTTTTTGTGAAGAACTGATGATTAGTTTCTGCATCCTTTTGAAATGTATTTGAGAAAAGTACTAGTCCCTGTAGCAAAGGAGTATTTTTTTTTCTTTTTGCTTGATTGTTTCCAATGAACAGAGATTTTAATGCTTTTAGCTAGTAGTTTGTACATGATTTTCAGAAAATCAGAGTACTTTAGTGGAAGACAGGTATGTCATAATTCATGATGGGAAAAGAAACCTTTTTTTGCATTAGTGAATTCTGTAAGAACAAGGTAACTGCATGTTGATAAAGATGCACAACTGCTTCATAAAAATTGTGTCACAATTTTTCTAGACAGTGATTATAATTTGTGAATTAGAACTAATTAAAGTATGGCAGTAACCTAATGTAAAAAACATCTGATTGCTAGTTGTAGGAAAGATTTTGGAGCTTCCTACAAATTTTAATTTTGATGAATATGTTTAGATCTAAAAGCATGCATTCTGATAAGAGGCATGTATTTTTTGGTTTTATGTTAGTGATACTGTTAATAACAGAAGATTTACAGACCAGCTGCTTTCATAGGTGAGAAACAATTTGCCATGCAATTATTTTTATACTTCCTTTTTAAAACACTAAACATTTTAACCATGCACAAGGTTTACTGTCATGAGCACAACACAAAACTGAACTTCTGCAAAAAGGCCTTCTCTGTTGTATATGGGCTCTGTCTGATAGCTCACAACGTTTCCAGGGCGGAAGGGGTGGACAATGTCCTTGCTACACCATCTGGAGCACCGTATGCCTGTAAGGGCAGAGTACAGGCTCTGCAGCTGCTGTGGTGGCTGGTTTTGGCTGGATGAACTGGCAGCAGTGCTGAGGGCTCCTGGCTGCCCATGGTGTGCAGGTTTGCAGGTTGAAGAATGGCAGTGCAGCTGCGCTGTTGCAGGCAACGCAGATATTCTAATGGTCCATGATTGGCATTCATGAGAATGTTGCGAAGACATTGACTGTCTACTTGCACCAAACACTGCCCCAGCAATCCAGCAATAAAAAAATCCAGCAATACTTAATTCCCATGTGGCACTTCTTATTAGGACATTACTGTAATGGGGGAGAGTGTATTATTAGCTCAGTATTGCAGAAATTACTATTGAGCGATTAAGAGATTTCCACAAAAGCTATGTCCTGAATTTGTCTTTCACATCTCCCTCTGGATCACAGCTGTGGGTTGGAGGAATGAAAGGTCCTGGGAAATTTGGTTTCAATGCCCCACAGCTTCAGTGATGTCCCAGCAGGAGGGCAGTTCTATATCCAAGAGAGAGGTTGAAGTTGTGGAAAAGCTTTTTGCACAGTTACGTGTGAAGATCTGGGTCTCTTGCCAGTTGGTCCTCTTTAAGGTAACTGCAAGTCACTTGCTGTATTGTTATTTTACCCAGTAGAGCTGATCCTAAAATGAGTAAACAAGACTTTATTTTTCAAAATATCTCAGTTACTCAAAATTTTTCAAATTTCTGAATTAATGTATATGTCTGGAGTAAAGGTAGAGAGATTAAAAAAAAAGCCACTGATCATGGTGCTACTTCAACAGTCTCCTTGAAAAACAGCACTAGCAGCATTGTGGAACAGCTGCCATTGTGTTTGGCTATGAGGTGCAACTATTAAACAGAGATGCTGTCTGCCAGTGTCATTTTATTGAAGAATTACTTAATGATTTAAGGAAAAGGGTTTCCTTCCATGCAGGCCACTCACATTCTCATGCAGCTGGGTCAGAAATTAGCAAGTCCTTGCAAGTACCTTGAAAATATTCAGGATGACATAGAGCTAAAAAGTGGAGAGAAAGTGGGGGTTAAGGCAGTTTGATCTGTGATATTCCTGACCAAGTAATAAAGGCAATCTCTATCCAGAAGAAAAGGATGACATGTAGGTTGTTTGAGAATTCAAAGGAAGCATGGAAGAATATGTGCTGACATCATCACTGCACTGTAAATGTCAGCTTTACTAATACCCTCAGCTTTACCAGTGTCACCAGCTGTGGAATTACTGCAGATAACAATATTTTGACTTCTAAGCTGTGTGTCACACTGAAGCCAAAACACTGTCAGTCTAGGCAGACTGCAGTCATTGCCATTATGTCCAGAGAAGACATGACTTCTTTTTTGAGCATATGCAAGACTCAAAACATTCCATTTTCAGTCTTGAAATGTCCTTACAATGTGTTTACTAATTTTAAGATTTACTGAATTAAAGTTAGCTTTTGAACCCTTGAAAACAGCTGAAATTAATTAGAGGATGATAATAGTATGCAACTACATGTTAGGAAAATACTATGAAATGATGGTATTTTACTTAGTGTTAGTATGAAACAGCTAAACTAATAATTGCTTTTGAAGACACAAGCATATCTAGTGTAAATTAGTTGTATCCTGAGTCTGGAAAAAGGACAGATCATCTGTCTGTTTTTTCAGTTAATCAATAGCACCACCTGTGCTTTTTCATTGACTTCTTAATGCTAAAGTCTAACACTAACTGCCAGATCTGCAGCAGTCTAAATTGGCCTAATGGGTCATTAGAGCTATACTGATAAATGCCAACTGGGGATCTGGTGTGGACTGTAGGCTGGAAACTTAGGAAATGAAATAACATCAATACTGTTTTATAACTGGTTTCATTCATTTCTTGTAGCCCTCTGTATTTGTGTAGTGGCTTATTTGATTGCAGTGTTGAATTGAGCAGGGATAATGTTAGCAGCAAATAATGCAAGAAGAACTGATTGAAATTGGATTGCTAGGCCTTACAAGGTGTTTGACAGGAGTCTAGGTTCATTGATCATGCAGACCTTTAAATTGCCTTTTTAGTGATGTTAGAAGAGATGTGTAGAAGACAGCTACTGACAGTTCAAGTTCTCTCCATTCTGTGTGTCTTTACTTGTCTTCATTCTGTTTGCAAAATGAAATTAAAAGTGCTTTTATGTTACTGGGCTGGCAAGGATATAGACCAGGTGATGAAGCAGATAAATACATTTTGCAATCCTAGCTCAGACTCTTCCAAGAGTGGCACTGGTAATTCTTTCGTGTATCACAGTGTGGTGGTTTGATTGTTTGATTGTTTTTATTTCATCTACAGGCTAAAATAGCATGCAGGTGTGTCCCATTTCCTGTCTGGTGATTGAGATTGATCTCTGGTGTTTTCCTGTGTTTTCTGTCCTTTTTGTTATATTTTCTTGGCTAAAAAAACAGTTCACCTTTGCTTATATTTCCATTTAGCAACAACCAAATAAATAGTTTTATTGAAAGGTGTTCTCTGGGTTCTTCTTATCCAACTGGGTGCATCTCTCTGCTGCTTCCCTTTATAATGTCTCTTGTCTCATTGTCTTCCACTTTTGGTGCCACCTCACAGCAGAAGGCTGTTTTTCTGGCATTGATCCTGTGTTTTACAGGTGTTTTAGTTGGTTTTATTCCTTCAGTGTGTAGCAAGTCACATTTTTATCTTCCACACGTGCTCCTAGAAAGGATAGTCTACAGTGACTAAACATGACTGGAGAACTTCTGTGTGAACCTGAGCAGCAAAGCACGGTGCAAGATGGTACTGAGAGGTCAGCACTGTCTGAGGAGGACGTGCTCTGACACTTGCCATGGGCTCTGGGTGCCAGCGAGCTCAGAATGTGTCATTGCCTGATGGCTCATGAGGCCTTGCAGCTGACCAATTAGGAAAGCCATGACTTGAACACTCGTGTACAAAAATCTTTGGATGAGACTGTTTTCCTTGTTATGCAGTTGGATGTAAAAGACAAATACTGATTATATGGAGAAGACAGTGAGGCCTCCTGGAAAGGTTTACTCTGTGTAGTTCTTTCTGAGGCAGTCATGTTGTAAAGCAGTGGTGTACGTAACAAAGCAGAAGCTGTGCTGTTCTTTGCAGACCTCTGGGCTTGAGAAGGCCAATGACACCATGGTGTGGTAACTTGGCAAAGGGGTTATATTTATGGCCAGCTGAATGAGCCCATCTGCTTCCTTGTGGTGATACTGCTCCACTTGCCCATTCCTTTGCCCAGTTTCTTGAGTTACAGCTCCTGACTGCGTGGGAACCCCTGGGCTGGAGGGGTGCTCCATTTGAGCATGTGTAGCTGATGAATTCTAAAGTTTGGGCATCAAGTGCTTGATGATGTTTTTCTAGAGTTTGGCAGGAAAAAAAATGCTTTGACAGAAAGGACATAGTGTTTTCCATTTGTATCTCAGGGTCCTAGGGAAGTTGCTTCAGTATTTTCCTTCAGGGCACGAGAAGTTGAACATTACAATGTCTTTGCTTATAGCTGAGGAGACCTTGCATGAGAGACTTCTTTTAGAGCTCCTGGTCTCGGAGGATGAGTCTTGCATTCTACAGTTTGGCTCAGGGAGTTACTTTGTTTATAGCTCTTTGTCAAATCTTCCAAGCAGTGCACAAAAGTAGAACAATGTCTAATGTGAACGTTTGAGGCAACCAAATGATAAGGAAGGATGCCTAGCAAGGGCAGTGGTCAAAATATAAAACACCTGACAATCTTCCATCTTAACTCTTCTGACTCTGCAGTATTTTACAGCCTTTTCTTATTGCTCAGGCATGGTGTGGTCAGTCAGCTAAGTCTTAAAAGCACAGGCTTTTAAAATGGTATTTTAAGAGTGTTTCTTTGTGAAAGCCTTTGCAAACTGACTCAGAAAAGGGTATAATATTTGTCCCATCCCAGGGCATAATGTTTTGCAGATTTTCCCCCCAAGCATCAGGTGAACTGCTCAGATTTGCCTCCATTTTTTAAACTCAGTGACTGAGAAAAGGAAAAGAAAGCCTGGATTTCTTGTGTGGTAATAGAAACTTTATCCATATTGTCTTTAGGCCATCCCATTCTAGAGTTCTTGTAAACTGACTGCAGTGCACTCATTACAGTGCAGGAAGGGTCCTTTTTCTCTGCATTGCAGAGGTTCTTGCAGCACAGTTTGATATTTGTAAAATTGAAAAATCTTGCCTTTTAAATTTCTTGTGGCAATCCATCTCAGATGGCAGTGCTTGTCTTGTAGGAATCTTAAAATTAACAGGAAACCTGATTTAAATGATCATTCTTCCCACTGGCTTTGCAATGCAGTTTCATTTTATCTAGACACACTTCTTCATGTCCTTTTCTTGGCCTTAAAATTAGGGGTAAAGATGCAGAAACTACATATGCTGTGCAAGTAGTTTCTGTCAGCTGCAAGGTCACTAGAACTGTTTAGAAGAGATGCTCAGATTTAGTAGAAAATACGGTACCTTTTTTCATTTTTTTTAATTTTTAAAATTACTATCACTGATTTTTAAATAGAAAGAAGAGCTTAATGAAGTAAGAACTATACTGAGGCTAGTAGATGTGTCAATACAGTCATGAGTTAGGAAAAGGCTGTGCTGTGTATGCCAGAAAAAAAAAAAATCAAAGAAAAGGGCATAGGCAAGAGGTGAGGAAAAGGCAAAATCAAGTATCCAAAACCTTCTGCGTTCCCAAAAAGATACAATAGGTGGTAAGAGATATACCAGTGTAATCAGAGGCAATTATTTTACGGGAAATTTCTCATGTTTCAGAGTATTAAATAATGTTTTTCATGAAAGTAAATAAAATAAAAGCTCAAGAAGCAGAAGTTGTCTGATTTTATATTATTTTAGAGTGTAAACATTGAATTACCTGTGCTCTTTGTATTCATGGAGAGGAAGAAATATGAGCACTCTCTTTTTTAGGAGCCTTCTCTGGTGCATGCTGTCCTTCAAGGCTTTTCTGTCAATGGTAGCATTTGGATTATGAACCAGAATTATGGTCAGAAGGTGCTCACTTTTGGCAGATGCCATTTCCCAGGCTCAGCAAAGCTGCCTGGGATCATCACAGCCTCTCACTAGTCCCAAAGCTATTGGCTCACAATTCTAGTGCTTCTGATTGCCCCAGGAGATATGACTAGGATGCTGATGACATACTCAAGACTGAGCTGGTGCTGGAACAAAATATGTCCCAGACTATTCCTGGCACATTTATTTTATGCTTAGAACCAGATATACCTCTTGCTATTTTTTTCCTCCCTTTTTCTTTCCTTCCTTCACATTCTTGTCTGCTAGTCCCTAAATTAAGATGAAAAATAGCTATTATGGTACTTCTGAGACTAGTGTTTAACTAAAATGTGAGCTCTGATAGAGATCTCTGATGCATCTGAACACACAGCAGTGAGCTTGCAGAGTGAAAAGAAAAGGTCTAATACTAGATTTGTTTGCACAGTTCACAGAAAAGCAAAGACTGAAAGACTTTTCAGTTGTGGAGTTTGGGTAATAGACAGTAGCTACAGCTCTGCCCCAATGAATTTTATTTTTCAGTGGTTTGGTGGTTAATTTGTCTTCAAATTATAGTTGGGCATAAAATACAAGGTTATATGTGATTCTCATTTATGTGATCTAGAATATTCTATACAATCTTCATATATGCAAACACATAAACAAGAAGACCATGGCACTCTGCTTTCTACAGCACTTGACCTGAACCATGCAAGCTGTGGTGATGTGTCCAGTCTGCTACTGAAGTTATAAATTCTGATGATCTTAAACCATATGTTTTAGGTGCTTGGTCAATACTTATGTAAAGATTTTTTTTCAAAACTGTTAGAGTTTTGTTTTTTTTCACTCTTGCTCTGCCAAAAATTAGGAGCTGATTTACTAATTTTTGTAAGTTTGGGTTGAAGTTTTTCCTTGAATTCTACTGTGTTTTAGCTTGATAGGTGAAGGGAGCCTTCTTCCATTACAGAATTTGTTTTTTGTGTCTGCTCACTAAACACTGTGAAATCATGTTTATAGTTTTGCTTGACTGAACAAATAAAATTAACTTTTCTAGTGGCTGGTTGTGGGCAGGTTTTTAAAGTTTTAAGCCTTTTGCACCTTTTAAAATTTTCAGTGCAGTGCCCAAATGTTCAATAGGGGTTATTTTTGAATGTGGTACATGCACAAGTAGTATCACTGCTTTCCTCCTTCACCTTTTCTTCTGTGTACAGATGAGAGGTTTAGACCACATTTGGAAAAAAAACAATGGAGAAGACACACTAGCTGAATCTCTCAGTCCTCAGCATGATCCTTTCCACTTTTACATCTATAATGCAAAAATGTTCCCCACACTTCTGTTTGCCTTTGAGTGCCTGCAGGACTTTGGTGGCCTGGCTCGCTCTGGTTGAGCAGTGGGCAGTGGCTCTGGGCATGGAGAGCAGTGCTGCTGCCCTGAGCCTGCCCTGCTGCTCCTGCAGCACTGGGCAAGGGCTTTGCTGGGCTGGGCAAACAGGAGAAGGAGCCTTCTCCACCCTGTGCTGTGTCCTGGCCTTGCTGCCCTTTTTCTGGTTTCCAGCTGTGTTAATCTTACATTTGCCTGTGTAATATCTGCCTTGTTTAGAGCCTGCATTTGATTAACTAGTTATTCACTTAAAGGTGAGCTTTTAGAATATGTAATCTGGGACTCTTAGGAGTCCATGTGCTGCTGCACCATGCTGCCTTCTGAGTGCTGGCTGCATGAAGCCTCCAAGGAAATCTGTCAGGAGGTGGTTTGCCTGGGAAGAAGTGGGAGGCTATCTGCACTTTGCAGTGTCTCAGAAAAAGTTACTTCATCTCATCCTACACAAACAATTACAGGACAGTAAAGAAGTTACTAAGAGGGAAAACTCTCAGGAGGGCAGCATGTGCTAAATTTCTGTTAAAGAACAGTTTCTTTAGCAAAACTGAGCTTGTGATGGCCATGATTGTGAATGTGCTCACACAGTTTGAAGAGCTAGAAATATAATTACAGCTTGGGTTTGGTTTTTTTTTTTTAATTTATTTTTTTTATTTCTCTACTTTTCAACACAGTATTGAGAATTTGAAAAGTGGAATTGACTGATACGGTGGAATGGGAACGGGAAGCTGGCCTTTGTGTTGGCAGGAGAGAACTTTGAGAAATTGCATGTGGGTACTTTTCTATACACCAAACATATTAGCATGAATTGAATAATGAGTAATCTAATCAGATTTGTAGCCAAGCTTGTCTGTCATACTGTGATAATTACTAGCTACCCAGGGCCTTAATACCAAGCAGATCCCTCCCCACCTCCCAACCTGTTCTAGTTTTTAGAAGTGAGTTCTTTATTGGAAGGAAGCAGTGCTTAGGCAAGGCACTGATCTTGACTCAATCCAGTGACAAGAAACACTTCCCAGTGCAGGCACTGCCATATTCCATAAGCTGTTTCTTAACAGCTTCAAATGGTAACATTTTGGGCCTGAGTGAGGTGCAGTTCATTGTGGTCTTGGAGTGCTGGCAATATCAACAATAGTGGTCTCCCTGTGGAAGTAATTATAGCCAGCCATGTTCAAAAGTACAAACCAAAATGATTCTCAAGAGTATTTCACAAGTGATAAGGGCATGTAAGAGGAACGAGAGCAAGTAATTGTTTAAAATCCTCTCTTGTTACATGAATTATTTTTTTTTTTCATAGGGAGGACAAAACAAAGTCACTCCAGATCTGAAAGCTGGTCATTAGATATGGAATGTCATTTCCAGACTGATAGCCTACTAGTTCTGCTTTCTTCCTGGCTAAGGAGCTGCTTCAGCAAGTTGTTTTGGAAAAGTCTTCAATGATCTGTTGTCAAGTCTGCATGTTTTTTTTTATTTCACCTAGGAGAAGGGAAGATTTGACCAGATGATCTCCAGAGCTCTCTTCCAAACTCAGCTGTTCTGTAAATCCCTGAAAATAAACTCTCTGTTCTGTATTACACTGAACAAGAAGCAGATGCTTTGTGCTGGGTTTTGAATGTTTTGTACGTGCAGTTCTAGGCTGTGTCCTAGATCAGTCCAGTGAGTCTGTTGAAGTTGTGCTCAGACATTTGGTGTGGACTGAGGGGCTCCAGCCGAGATGTTTTGGCTGGGAAATGCTGAGTTCCACCCATGGCAGAAATGGCATTAGAAACCCAGACAGAGGTTGCAAAATGCAATGCAAAGTATTGTAGTTCTGCTTGCAAGCAAACCATGTTAAAATGTTTGCGTGTGCATACACTGCGCTCCTGCCTGGTTTTTAGATTGTCCCTTTTTTCTGCAGGACAGTCTCAGTAAAGCACAGTCCAGACTGCCAATGCTGTATTCCCAGGCATAGGACCAGGGTCCTAGTTGACTTTATATGCAATTCCAGTGGCTGGTCCAGAACTCACCTGGTGGTGGAGAGAATATGCTGGCAGGGGTGGGGCTATCACTTCTGGGAAGTTATGGGGAAAGAAGGAAGCAAACGTTTCCTTTCCTTGCTGTTTCACACATTGTAACCAAGTCTTCAAGACAGAATGAGATACAAGAAGAGTAAAATTTCTTGGAGTACATGAGCATATATATATATATGCTGCATACATGTACATGTATGCTGATTTTTAATGTCCCATGCCTTTAGATTGTGGACTCCTGAGTGTCAGTATGTGACTAAGCCCTGTGACCTTCAGTTGGGGTTAGGGACACACAGCTGGTGATGAGCACTGGAAGAACAACTGGCAAGTGAGGCAGTTACCTGTGGGGACACTTGGACACTGGGCAATCTATAATCTCTCTGTTTCTCCCAGTTTTGGTTTTGTTTTCCTGTGTAGTGTTTTTATCAAACAAAGATGATATCACCCAAGCAGTTTGCATGCTAAAGGGAACTAGACTGTTAAGTCTGAATTACATTGCTCTTGGCAGCACCTTTTGACTTCCTGAGATGTGCTGTGGCTTTGTTGAAGAGAGCAGTGCTCAGCCATCTCAAAAAGAAGGCAAAACGCAATATTGAGGTGCATTAACTCTGGTGTTCATGACTAGACTTTGCTGTTCCTTGAAGTGGCAGTGCAACTAGCTGACAATTCATAGGGCTTCTCCCTTGACTGGTTGATTTTTAAGGTCAAAAAGACAGAGAGAACAGACCAAATGAGGTTGCATTGAACTCCTGTGTACCAGAGGTCATGGACTGTGTCCTAGCTGTTCTCTACCCCATCCAAGAAACATGTTACCTGCTGTCAGTCCCCATTGATAAGGATGTCTTTAAAGAAATTATGTGGCACTGCATGTGACATTTCAGCAATAGTCACAGAGAGATAACATCTCCTAAATACAGAAAGACAACAGGTAAAGCTTTTAATGACACCCAGAGCACTAGTAAAACATTCCACTTCCAAAAGCTATTGGATAACTCCTTGCATAGAGACAAGAGATCCATGGAAGAAGAGGAAGAGAGCAAAACATGCTAAAACCTATAAACTGTTGCTTCTATTTTTTTGTAATTTTTTTTTATATTTGTGGATCATCAGGGTGTGATTGCTGCTGTTGGAAGCATATTGGTCAGTACTGTTCAATTCTAAGGGCTGTTTACAAGGCTGTATTTGCCAAGAGATGGCCAGAGATGGTAGGGAAGCAAGGAAAGGCATGGCAAAGTTCAGCTACACTTGTTGGCTTTGTGAATGATATATTTAAGCTTAGCCACCAAAAATAGTAGATTTGCCATGTCTTTGTGTAAATCTCCAAGAGACTGAAGAAACAATTCTGAACTAAAATGTATTCTCCCTTAGGGACTTCTCTCAGCACCAAGCCCAATTACTTTTTAAATGGGGGGAGGGGGGTTAGCCCTCCAGGGAAGCCATAAATATGTCCATAGTGGGCGGTAGTGGGTTAAATATTCCCAACTGCCCTATTACAGGAATCCAGTAAAGAAAACAGTAGGCAGTTCTCCCTAGTAAAAATATTAGCAGGTGTTTATTACCAATCTATGTGATACTGCACAATTTATTCTTTAATATCTAGTTTATGAAATTTAGTGTCTCAGTGGTTGAAACTGGCCAGTTCTTTGAGTCATGGCTGGTGTAGACATTTTAAGTGTCTCTTGATAATTTCTTATGGAATAATGGAATGGTTTGAATTGGAAGGAGTCTTAAAGATCATTTGTTCCATCCCCTTTGCTGAGGTGAGGTACATGTTTCACGAGACCAGATAACAAACCTGATCCAGTGCCTCACTGCCCTCTGAGTAACACTGCCCTCTTCTTGACATCTAATCAAAATTTCTCCTATTTTAGTTTAAAACTGTTCCTCCTTGTCCTATGGCTGTCCAAGTGAAAACTTGCTCTCCCTCTTCTAAATAAGACCCCTTTAGGTACTGGAAGGCTGCTATTCAGCAGCTTTCTGTTCTCCAAGTTTAACAACCCCAGCTTTCTCAGCCTGTCCTCAGAGGAGAAGTGCTTCAGCTCTTTGATCATCTTCATGATCAAAGGTGCTGCTCTGGACACAACCCAGCAGGTCCCTGTCCCTCCTGTTCTGGGAGCCCAGAGCTGGATGCAGTGCAGCATCCAGGTGGGTCTCAGCAGAGCAGAGCAGAGGGGCAGAATCCCCTCCCTCCCCTGCTGCCCCGGGGCTCTGGATGCAGCCCAGGACACGTTTGGCTCTCTGGGCTGGGAGTGCCATGGCTGGACCATTGCAGCCTCTCACCCACAGCACCCCCGAGCCCTTCTGGGCAGGGCTGCTCTGAGTCTGTTCATGCCCAGCCTGGGCTGGTACTGGGGGTTGTCCCAGCCCAGGTGCAGCACCAGCACCTGGCCTTGTTAAACCTCATCAGATTCTCTTGGGTTACTTCTCAAACTTGTCCAGGTCCCTCTGGATGACGTCCCATCCTTCAGGTCTTCTGCCCTGTTCTGTAGTGGACCACCTTTCTCTGTGCTTTCTTTTGCTGCTGATATATCAGCAGAAGCTGTCTGTTTCCCATCCCTAGCAGGTTTCCCTTCCCAGCTGTGCCCTTCCTAACTCCCTCTGTGCTTTTGTCCTCTGTTCCTCCCTGGCAACCTGTCCTTGCTAAAACATTCTGTAGTGGCTTTTTAAGTTTGATGCCACTCAGAAGTTACTCCTTCAGCCAAACTTGCCTCCTGCCTTTCCTCCTTGTTTCTTCATATTCTATTCATATGCTTTAGAGAAGTTGCTTTTCAAGTTCAGCCCTTTCTGCTGAGTCTCTTGGCATTTAAGGTAATTGAGTTCTTCCAGGCTACCACTTACCAATTTCCTGAACAAGCCAAGACAGTTGCTCTGAAATCCAGGATCTTTTTTCTGCTCTTTGCCTTCATTGCTTTCCTGAATATTTCAAATTCTTATTTCTCTTCGTAGTCCCTCAGTCTAAGGCTGTCATCAGCCTTTATCTCCCTGTCCATTTCTTCCTTTATTCATACAGCATCCAGCAGTACAACTTCACTACTTAAAGGAGTACCTGCAGAAAAAATAAGTCTCTGATGCTCTCCGAGTTTCCTGCACTCTGCTGTTCTGCTCTGCCAGCAAATGTCTCCAAATTCCCCCATGAAAACATGAATTATGAAGTTTCTTCCAGTTGTGTAAAGGCTTCATCCACTTTCCCTTCTTGACTGGGCAGTGTATAGTGTGTGCACTCCATGTTAATCCCTTGTTTGCTACTCCCATCATGCTGATCCATGAGCCTACATCCTTGGCTTGTTGGATATGCTGGGTTGTTGAAATAGTGGGAAAACAGTGTGCAATATTTAAAAAAAAACTTAGATACTAAGTAAACTGGTGAGAACATATGTTTACATACAAGAGGAATATCATCTTTTGCTCCCTGAATGATTGGGGAGAAGTAATTTCCCCTCTTTGCTTCTCCAGGTCTCAGACTGTGAAGTCTCTGTGGTTCAGACCTACCATAACAGAGACAGATGATGTGCAAGCACTGCCACCTTCCAAAGATTGCAGGCATCATTGCATTTGTGTTCCTAAATGTAACTTGCAGCCTCTCTTCATGTAGGCTGAAGTTTGGTGATGCAGAGGACCTGCAAGAACACTTTCCAATGAAAATGTAGGAGGGGAATGTCCCCATGCACAAAAGAAAGGTTTGTGAGGAAACATGGTTGCCAAAAGCATGTTTGTACAGGATTCCCTCGTTACCAGGAATATAGTGATTTTGGGCATGACAATGGAAAAAATCATACCCTAATTTGCTCTGCTAAGTGTAAGGATTTTGAATTTCTGTGAGTTACCCAAGTAAGCTGTCTGAGACAACAGGGCAGGATTAAGGCAAAAGGAAATGTAGATGAGTTCATGATGAAAATTAATATTTAATTGACCTGTTCAAAGTAGTTATACATATGGAAAGACAAAATATCTGCTGTATTTTTGTTCAGGAGGAATGTTTACATACTTTTGGACAGCTGA
Source organism: Urocynchramus pylzowi (assembly GCA_013397555.1). Taxonomy (NCBI): domain Eukaryota; kingdom Metazoa; phylum Chordata; class Aves; order Passeriformes; family Fringillidae; genus Urocynchramus; species Urocynchramus pylzowi. The sequence goes on from VZRH01006249.1 coordinate 243,587, forward strand.
CCTCTGCTTCATTTTGCGTCAACCAAGTTAAGCCTTATTTCCTTTTTGTGTTATGCTGTAGGGCTTCCTTGTTTGGGTTACAAAACATGAAAATTCTCAGAGCACTGTGCAGTTTTCTCATTACTGTGCACATAGGAATACCTATTTTTAGGCTCAAATATGTGCATAAAGGCTTTAATGAGGAAAAAATATTTTTCTGACCTATACTACTTGCAGTGTTCAGGTGTTTCTAACTGTGGTGTTCACACACACACACACACACACACACACACACACACACACTTCTCTGTGTTTTTCATTACCAGTAGCTAAAAGCTACCTGTTGACAGGTTGTTCACCTCAGTTTTCTGCTGTGAGAATTGTGCTGCCTTTCTTGACTAAAGTAGTTCTGAGAAGTATTTTAAACCAATATGTGCCTAGTGGTAGTGCTGGGGTCAAGTTTAGCTACTACCTTTTCTGCAACTTCAGGTTGCCCGTGTCTGCAGATCAGAAGATAAAAGACAAACAGTTTAATTAGTCTTAATACCATTTTGAGCCTACTGCTCTAATCAGTTGATCAGGTTTACACAGGTACTTAATCAGGCATAAAACCCTGCAAAACCAAAATGGGCTTCAATGGACAAAGGGGGGGTTTGCAAAATCCATCCCTTCCTAATATCAGTAGCTGTGCCTTGTTTTAAACAAGACTAGATTTACTTTGATTTCTAGATTAGTGCAGGTTACACTGAGCAGAACATTTAATGCATCTCATTGATTTTCTCTGTAATACTGTTGATACACAGGTCACTGCTGTAATAATTTGTTTTACCATTAGAATTCTGTATGCAGATCTAGTCCCCAAGGATATCAGTGTGTAACCAGATACTGCGTGATCTAATCAGGTACTGCAAGAAATATATTATCACTTCAACACCTAGCAGTAGAAAGCTTCATCAAAATGGAAAAGTTATCTAATATTTAAAGCAAAATGCAGTTCAAAGAGATAAGCATGGGAAGCAGGTGTGTACAAAATTTAAGGACATTTCTCAGATTAAGCAAAGCCAAATCCAAGCCAGAATTTAGGATGATTTGTCATGACTCCATTTGTTGTTAAAGAAGAAAATGTTATAGCTGCTGCTTCAGTTTATAGGGTTTATTCCAGTTCAGGTAAAGGAGCATCGCTCTCAGAAATTACTGACTAGCAGAATTTCATTAATGTGATACTTGCTACAGCATACATGCTTTGGAAAGCAATTTTGAAAAGCACCTGCAAAAGCATTGGTGACAGACAAGACCAGTGCTCTGAACTCATTTTGATGTAGGATTTGGATCTCTGAGCGCCTAGTACTGCAGTCCATTTCCAGAATACAAGTCCTGCTGACCTTGAAGGAGTTTTGCAAGCAGTGTGTCTCAGGCTGAGCAGCAGACCTGCTTGCCACTGCGAGTCTGACCAGAAGCATCTATGGCTGCCAATAGTGTGGCTCTAACAGCAGCTGGACTGTGTTTCTGTGTAAACTGCCAGGTGCAAACACCAGGTGTTCAGCAGGGTAATGGTTGACAAAGGTGATAAGCATCTCCTAGGGTCAGCTCATTTCTCCATAAAACTGCTTTCATGTCAATGCCTGAATGCTGGGCATTGTTAATTGTGGCTTTTGGTTTGAGATTGTGGGGTTTTACAAATGGACATGCCTAGAGGCAGAGAATTTTGTATAGCAAAGTGCATAGAATACGTATGTAGAGAATAGCATACATATTTGTATTCAAATTTATGTTGTAGAAAATGGTAATTCCTGTATATAGGCATGTTAAGTTTTACATCTCATTCCTCTGAATAGCAGGCAGCAGAATTTCTGAATTTTATCAGTGGCTCTATCTCTTGTACTTATTTAGCAAAGGAAAGTAAAGAATTTTAGAAGTAAATTTAAGAAGGAAAACAGCATTCAGTAACCTTGTGGATGACCAGATGAGACTTGAAATTAAGATAGAAAGGTTATGTTCCTTGACATTTTTCCTACTTCTATTTTATCTGGCTGTAAAGGTGTGTGTGGAAGGATATTGGTTTGTTTTGGTTTTTTCCTTTGGTTCTACAAATTAGACAGTGCATGATTCAGTGTGCAGACCCAAACTCTCCTCCTTGGCTCAAGGCATTTATTGTGTGACTAGCTTTGCTACCAGAATTGCTTTGATGTTCAGAGACCACTGGGTTCATTGAGCCTAAAGGCATAAATAAGAGCTGGAAGAGAGTGACTGAGCATCCAGACAAGCAGTGAAACAGGGTTCCTTTCAAGTTCCTACAATGTGTTGTTGGGGCAAATGCTGCCAGACAAATGTACTGTTGTTGAGGGAAAGGGCGGGGGAGATGCTTGGTGGGTGTTGGTGCAGGTCAGAAAATTAGTTTCATTGAGAAAAGCCCACTTTAAAATATATTAAAGGCTTTTAATATATTTTTTATAATTTTTCTTTCTTGTGTTTTTTAGGGTCTCATGACTCTTTTAGCTTCTACATTGATGAAGCCTCTCCAGTTGGGCCTGAACAGCCGGAGACGGTCCAGAATTTTGTGTCAGTTTTTGGGACTGTGGCTAAAAAGCTGATGAGGAAATGGCTGGCTACACAGACCATGAACTTCACCAGCCAGCTGGGGGCAGGTATACGGTATTTTGATCTCAGAATTTCCACCAAGCCCAGAGACCCAGACAATGAACTCTACTTCGCTCATGGTTTGTTCAGTGCCAAAGTCAAGGAAGGTCTGGAGGAGATCAACGCGTTTCTCTCTGAGCACCCAAAAGAAGTGGTCTTCTTGGACTTCAATCATTTCTACGGGATGCAGAAATGCCATCATGAAAAGCTTGTCCAGATGCTCAAAGACACGTACGGAAACAAAATGTGTCCTGCTATATTTGCCCATGAAGTCAGCCTCCAGTACCTGTGGGAAAAGGAGCACCAAGTGCTGGTGTTCTACCACAGTCCAGTGGCTGTCGAGGTGGCCTTCCTGTGGCCAGGCCAGATGATGCCAGCTCCCTGGGCAAACACAACGGATACAGAAAAGTTGATTCAGTTCCTGCAGGCATCGATCACTGAAAGAAGAAAGAAAGGCTCCTTTTTCATATCTCAAGTAGTGCTGACACCAAAGGCCAGTACGGTGGTGAAAGGGGTTGCAAGTGGTCTCAGAGAAACGATCACAGAAAGGTGAGTTTGTGGCTGGTAAGGCGTGCTGGCTGTGCTGAATGTGTGTTGGTAGTGCTGTTTTTCCAATTCCTTTTAAAGGCACTCTTATCAGATGCATTTCTTCCATGCTACTGTGGGCTAGTCAGAACTTGGCAGAATCCTAAAATATTTAAGGAGAAACACATTGAAGGACAAGCTTTTGCATCTTGAAAGAAAATCTGCCACTGAAGCATAATGAGATATTAGGGAAATTGCTTAACCTTCTCTTTTTTCTGAATGCAGGTTTTCCTAATTTGCTTTGTTTTCCAAATGTGGTTTCTTACCATAAGCACTGAATATCATGTCTAGGATTTCCCTACTGGAAAATCTTATTTGTATGATCTGGACAAATCTATCTGTATGATCTAGATAATTTAAGTTTTTATTTGTGCATCAGGCTTCAGATATTGGATTAAAAAAAAAAAAAATTGTCCTGGCTCATCAGCAAAGCCTGATGCTGCAGGATTTGCCATTACATACCTCAAAGGTGCATTCTCTGTCTCTATACCATCACACATTGTATCAAAGACAGCAGGACACCATTAGAGAGAATTTGACTCCTTAAAGTCTTTCTTCATTTATCATACAGGAAAGAGATGGCAGACCATTGTATAGCTTCTGTACATGGAATAGCTTGTTGACAGGCCATTAGTTGTTATTTTACAAAAAAAGCCACCTGTGCAAGACATGCATTATTTATACCATTCTGACTTTGATAAATCACAGCCAGTTTTGAGCTTAAAGGCATATATATGTGACTATGTTCTTGACAACTTGGTAGGAAAACTGAAATTTAACGCCAAGACACAAGAGCTATTTTCTTTTTCTCCTTAAAAAGAAAGAAGGGTTGCAGAGTGTAAAAAAAGATTACAATGAGGGTCAATGGCCTGCTAATGTTTTATTCTCTGCATGGATGTGCCTGTGACAGGAAGGTCTGTTGGGAGCATATCCCCTTTTATGAAATGAAAGATGCAGAGTCTGCAAAGAAAAGATGCCTCATATTTGAGAAACATTGAGCTGTTTTTATGGCAGCTTTCCAAAGCAGCTCTTAACTTGTAAAAATAGGTAAAAACTTTACCTCACATGGTAAAACACTGACATGGAAGGTTTTATGAGCAGTGGAATGTGATTTAGAAGCACTTGTGTAACTGCACTTGCAGCTGTTTGGTATATCCTTCATCTGTGTTTTATGGGCTCCATCAGACTCGGGAGTCTCCCTCTCTCCTGAGTCTGAAGAGCACTTCTCTATACTAAAACACTGCTTTGTTAATGGATTTTACTGATAAACACCTTGCTGTTAAGGAACTTTTTCCTCTGGTGAACATCTTCCTGAGTGTTCTTTAGAACATGAAGTAGCACAATCAGGAAACTAGCAGGTTGTTCTTAAAGCTTGTTGTATCAATAAAATAGCCATCAAACCCCATTTCCTTCATCTTTGGCTTATAATGTGCCTTTTAGAAGCTGTTTGTAAAGCAAAGGCTTGAAATAGATGCTGAATATGTTTGACTGAGCTTTGAATGTCCGTAGCTGTTGTGCTCTTAGTATGCCTTTCCCAACAGCAAATCTTGAAATTGTAACTACTTTCAAAAGTCAATAAATAATTGGGCTGAAAAACCTGGAAATGTTGTTTTGCCAGATTTCAACTGAGATTCTTCACATGACCCCAGTGTGTAGTCACATTTCTACATGAAAAGTTGTTTTCTTTTTAGCATAATTCTTTTAGCCATTATGAGAGAAATGGACCTTCAAAACAATCTCTAAGGCTAATATTTAGTCTTCCAAGTACAGCATCTCATTCTGAATTTTTATTTTTAATACAAAAATAGACTCTAGGGAGAAACAGGCTTGGAATTTATGATAACGTTGATAGAAACTGAGCCTGTATTTTGAGTTAACTGCTCTAAAAGTAAACATCAAATATATTCAGAACTGCTCCTCATTTTATGATGATTCTGTTAAAAATAAATAGGCAATCAATTAAAAGATAAAGTACAATTTACACAGTAGAATTTGCACAGTTGCCTTCAATTCACTGCCTTAATGTTTCAGTAGATTAAAAATATGTAATCCATTCAAAAAGTAAAAATATGTACGTTCCAGCTGTGCTGTGTTTGCCACTTTGAACCATCACTCAGTAAAAATATTATTTTGTCCTTTTCAAAATAAATACCCAGATCAAATCCCATCTTTGTGTCCAGGTAGATAACATATGTGCTTTTGTTGCCAGTTACTGCATAGAGTTATACATTGTACTGTTTTCTCCTTATTGAGAAATGCTGGCAAATAGCCTTACATTAAGAATGTAGTTATCATGATTTTGGAAGCAGTTTTGTAACCGTACTTGGATGGGGTTCTTCCCTCCCACTGAATTTTGAAAGTTCTGAATGCAAATTAATAAGGTTGAATTTTTCAAATAATTCTAGTGTGGAGGTTTGTTGTTTAGTTTGGTTTGGATTTTTTTTCCCTAAATTAAGTATTACATTTTAGAAATGTTCCTTTTGCATTTTGAATAACACTTATAGTAATTTCTTTTGTTTTGTTTCTCCATCTGCACAGTGGCCTTTTACATATTGACTTGGTTTTGAAAAAAGGGCAAAGTTCCTCTCAGATGCAATCAAACATACCAGGTTTTGATCTCTGAAGTTGTTTTTTAATCATGAAATTGTTTATTATTTGAAGAGCAGTGGATGCCTTAGAGGGAGAGCATGGTTTCCGTCAGTCACAGCATCTGTTGGACTAGGAAATCAGTGAGCAGACTCCATACAGCAATCCCATCCGGACTCCATTCTGCTGTTTTGCAGCTTTCTTTGGGAATGTGCACAGTGAAATATTCCTCTGTAGCCAAGATGGTTGGTTTAACGGCTTTCCATCATGACTTCCTGTGGTGGTGGAGGTCCACATGCACACTGCAGTGGAGCAGCCTTCCATAGAAATACATTTCAGAAGGAGAAGGAATTTTATTCCTTAACCTGTTCCCTAGAGCGCAGATATGCAAGCTGTGAGGCCCAAAATAACCTCAATTAAAAAAAAAAAAAACAACAAAAAAAACAACAAAACATTTTCATGCTCCTAAGAATCAATTCAGTGAAGATATACCAGGAGTTTTCTACTGATAATGTTTGCTCACAGGCTTTGCTGTCATAACGGGTAGTGTTCTGTGGTACGGTAATTAGAATGAAGGAGAAATTAAAAGTTTTGAAGCTTTCTGTCCTGCACAAATATGTGAGGGCAAAGCTACTTCTTGTAAGGTCTTCCTAGGACCACAGTTCTGTGTAACAAAACTTGGTAACACAGATTTCACCTTCACTACTTGAATGAGGAGAATTGCTTGCATGTGTGCACATTATGTTTCTTGGATTTGATGAAAAACTTTGAAGACTATCAGTGTGTCTCAGGCTTAACATTCTGTCACACACACAGTTTAGATGTCAAGAAATGCTCTTTGGTTAGCAAACAATATATGCCAAAAGAATTACATTTGCTGTGCCCATTGAATTAACTTCACAGTGAGGCAGCTGCCTTCAGTATATCTGAAAGGTGGTTGTGAGACACCCTTTTGATTAGTGTAGAGCTGTTCCTAATAATCTAGTTTGCTTTCTGATTTGCAGTGAAATTACTAATTTTATCTATGACACTTGAGACAAGCATGATACTCTCTTTGTTGTCTCTGTCGTTTATTAATGTAGCAGAAGAACAGATCTCCTTCAGAGGATGCAGAAATCCTGTGGTACTTGTAAAGCTTTCAAAAAATAGAAAGTAAACACATACCCTGCCAATTGTCACTTGATTTCCAAATTAATCTCTAAGGATAATGTTCCCTGTGGCTCATATATGACTAAATCCTTGCCTACCATGCTAAAGCTTCCTCCTTAGCAACCAAACCAAATTAAAAAAAAAAAAATATCCTGCACATGAGAATGAACCTTTTGAAGTGGAGGCAAAGCATCCAATTCATACTATTAACAGAAGGGGTGGTAAGTAGGCCACAGAAACTGTCAGGAGAAAATCCATCTCTGGGTACACTCATGAGCTAAGCAGAGGCAGATTTAGCTAGAGTATGGATATTGTGTGATCAGGTGGATATTGTATGGAAAATGATTCCTGAAGTTGCAAGAAGTAGGATTTTTTGAGTCAGTTACTGATGGTCCCACACCTCCGTCAGCTGAATTTTTGAGTATCTGTGTGACAGGAAGAGTGGGAATTGATCATATTTTAATCCACACTCCATATTGACTGATGCCATTCTTAAACTATTTTATATGAAAAAGAAAAACAACAGAAATGGCAACTGTGTTTTCCTAATTTTCTGCATCCTTCCTGATTGTAAACTTGATGTCTGTCTCCATTATAGGCTGCAAGAGAGCAGCAGGCTCCAGTGAGCTGGTTCCAGTTTTAGGACTCGAGAAACTGATGTGTCAGCTCTTTAGCTGCTGAGAGGTGATGGGAGATGCAGTCCCTCACCAGTGTGTGTGGTACAAGCACACCTGACCTCATATGTTTGCCTCGGGACACAGCTATCTTTTCCTTTTTTTTTTTTTTTTTTTTTTTTTTATTTTTATTTTTTCACCGCGTA
>VZRH01006249.1:258900-322144 GCA_013397555.1 Urocynchramus pylzowi
CTCCTTTTTTTTCTTTTTTTTTTTTTTTCCCCAGGAATGTTCCTTTCAGTGTTTTTCCCCAGGGAAAAGTCTATTTTAGCAAAATACTTTATGTCAAAACATTTCGATTTTCACTCCTATTAATTCTGTCTTGTCTTTAGATTTATGTTACACTCTTAATTGCAATATTTAATGCTGTTTCTATATTTACAGCTTTTCATTTTTTTATTCAGAAATAGGTCTTGGACTTTATTTCGTGGAAAGGCCAAAATTTTTATTTTGCTTTCTAATATGAAACAAAATCACATTTTGAAATGCTGGAGTTTCACGGAACAGCAGTTCTTGGTTTCAAAGTCTTGGTTTCACATCTATTTAGTACCACAGTGGCTGTCTAACACTGAAGCATCCAGCCTTCACCTGCCCCTTGGTATCACAGTTGATCAAGTGGCAGCCTTTATGTCCCATTCTCAATATCCCTTTTAACTTTGCTCATGACTATTAGAACCTACAGTTTTATCTGCCATCTATAAGGTGAATACCACCAGCCAAGCAAAGCATCATTATTATTAACAGTATTAAGTAACATGGTGTGCACAATCATAAACACTGTAGAAGGATGGAGTTCTTCAGGGAGACTCTATTGTTTAAGTAATACTACGGCACATTTCAGGGTCCTTTCCTTTTTTGCAGAAGAAATTAATCAGAAATCTGCCCTTAATTTTTCTCTGAGAAAGTTCAACTGCTTTATTTTGGATAGAAGTTAAATGACCCAACTGCCTTCTCTAAAATCCAAGATTACTTGAACTCAAGGCAGACAGCATATTGGTAGATGTAGTCTAGAGGTAGTGATTCAGGAGTATGCAATGTGGAAGAGTCTTATTTAGCTTTTTGACTGATCTGAACTTTGCAGTCTGTCATGTTATGCTGCCATTGGTGGTAGCATCTTGACTTTTCAGGACTGTTGGCTATAAGGTTGAGTTAAAAGAAAAGATGAGTATTAATGTTTGATTACAGAATATGCCAGTAATGAACGTTAGAAAGGGTTGTGCAGAGGTCAGCAGAACTATTTAACAGAATTAAAGAAGCAGATATTATTTCCTCCAGTGCCTCCCCAAAGCCTTCTCTTCTCTAGGCAGAATAGCCCATCTCTCTCATACTGTATTCATCGAGGTGCTTCAGTTCTCTGATGATCTTCGTGGCCTCCTCTTGACCCACTCCAACAGGTACATGTCTTTCCTGTGCTGAGGACCTGAGAGCTGGACACAGTGCTCCAGGTGAGGTCTCAGGAGGGCAGAGGGGCATAATTACCTCCTTTGACCTGTTTGTCACACTGGGTATGGCCCGGTGCAGCTGGTAAATACTGCATAATGCAGTTGGTAAAGTGTTAAATAGTGTGTTACTGATTGAAATGGAGTTTGGAAATCAGAAATCAAGTTTGACTTGGTAGAAGTACTGGACTCTAGAAATGGTAGCTTTCCTCAAAGGCCCTGGTCGTCTTTAATTCTGCCAGTAAGGACCTTGAATTCTGCTGTAAAGAATAAGGGAGTTTGCTGCTAACACGGAGTAAGAGTCTGTCATTGTAACTGAGGAAAGCTGAGGGGTAACATATAGCAAGACCTGGATGCCTGCAGAAGAAGTGAGATGAAATTCAGTTGTATAAAATGTAAGGTGAGGATGATGGGAGCATGCTCTCGTAAGGCAGGATCTCATCAGCTGGGATTGCCAGGCAAGGTAGCTGCTGTAGTGTCACCCACGGTTGGCTGAATCTTAGCCCTTGGTGGAAACCGTGTAGAAGAAAGGGTGGTATCCTTGTGTTATGCACCTAGACATTTACAGCATGCACAGAGAGATGCTGATACCACCATCTGAGGTATGATAGGATATCTTATTGGATGTTCAATGCAATTTTGTTCATGCATGTTCTGAGTAGGTAATACTGGCGCAGCTGCAGAGAGGGACTACTAACTAGGATTAACAGGGAGTGAATTGCTGAAAACATTGAGAAAGCTTGTCTTGTTTGTCCTGGCACAGTGAATCCTGAGTGGTTCTGTGATTACCTACTCCCTGTAAATATCATGGGAATAAATAACCAGTGAGGGAAAATAGTTTAGGCTAAGGACCAGCATTCTTACAAAAGCAACAGGTATACACTGACTAAATAAATTTAAGCTGGAAGTGAGAGTAGGGCTCCCTACAGTGAAGTTTTCCAGCTGGAAAAGTGGAAGTGAGAAAACTGACTGCTTCTAGGATGAGCTTCATCAACTTTTGAAATAGGAACAGAGATCACTAGTTAGCAAGTTCCTCCCAGACACCATTCTACAAGAGAATGTCATGGCTGCTAACCTGCCTTGCCAAGGTGCCTTACCAATGCCCTTGCTTTGTCACTGGAGATGGGAGGACAAGGCCTCACTGTGTTCTGTTCCCCAATGGCCTGTTTGTGGGAGCCCTGGGAGAACTCTGGTCTTGAGACATGGGATGGGAACTCCCACGTGGGGGTGGGGAAACAGGTGCTCTTACAGTATTCATGCATGACCCCACTGATTATTGAGAAGTCAGAGAAGTCTGTGTTAGGGGAAGAGCTCCCACCTTGGCAGAAAGATAACCTGGTGAGCCTGTCTCCAGCAGCTGTATCCAGGACAAACATTTCTCACTGTAAAAGAGCAGTGACTATTTTGTAATATCTCCTGGGTGCTGTATTTTGGATAATTATAATTGGCATAGTAAAGGGTTTATCATATGAATGCTTTGGGCTTGTTAATTCTAGGTTGTGAGGAAAGTTAAGTAGAAGGAATGAGGAATAGCTCTGGGAAGGCTGCTCCTGGTAAATGATTCACAGCAATGCCCAGGATGCTATTTAGGAGGATAGTGCCTCTGGGATCCAGCTGATTAACAAAGATGGTTTAGCTGTGGGAGTCCAGAGCTAGAAGCCAGAAGAAGTATAAATTATAATAAGCAGCTTGATCCTTCTCTGTGGTGAGGTGAAGCAGTTTTTGTGGAGGAGTTAATAGGTGTGTGCCTGTGGTCCAGGCACCAGGCTGGGGTTTTGGGGCACCACAGCACTAGAGGTGGCCATGATAGCACTGAAATAAACATCCTTATTATATGTGCTGTGAATCCTTTTGGTACATGCCTTGCAATGGAAATGATAAAGCCAACCTTGCAGATGAAGGCTTGGTGAAGACAAAAAAGGAGACGTCAGGAAGCAGAAGAAGTGATGCCTCAGGTGTAGAGAGGTACAGCAGAGACGAGTTTGTGTCTAAATGAAATATGCTGGGAAAACAGAATTTTGAATGTTGTTGATTCTATTTGTGAAATGGGGACAAACTTGAAGACTAGTATATGAGAAAAATACCTAAGAAAACATTTACATGTGATATTTTCAACCTTAGTGTTTTAGAAATATTCAAGTGTTTTGACAGTTTTAAGAGACCAAAGAGTGAGAAAAGAATGTTTAATTGGCAATGCTGAACATGAGCTATACATTTAATATATTTTTAATTAACTGAAAAACTGTGTGTTCCTATGTCATTTTGTTTGCACCATCTAATTTTCTGACTTGTTTTAATCACAACATCATTCAAATCAGAGCTGTAATTATGCCCAATTTCTGTTACTTGGATGTGCTGCCTGAAACCCTTACTATATTCTTTGCTTCTTGCTGTCCAAATAGCAGTAGGGATAAAAAACTACTCTTTCCTTTTTTTGGAGGTAATTCTTTCTCTTAAAATTTTCACTTTCAACTTTATTAGGTGGATTGTTTCATCATAATCTGTTTGCTGAATGTTTCATGAACAAAGCACATTTTCTCCTTTATTCTAAACAGTAAGAAAGTATTAAACTCCTGGGAACACCATAAGATACACCACTTTACTTAACTTTGTCTTATTTGAATATGGTTATTTTCCTTGCATTTTTCAACTTTGCCTTCCATATGAATTATTCTGCATATGTCTTTCTGAATAACAAATTGTGGAATATACTGAATAAGGTACTATGGCAAACAGTCACCTGCAGATTTTTATTTTTTGGTTGTCTCTGTATTCAATAGCAAAGAATTAAAATATTGGTGAGATGCACTTTCATTTAAGATATCTGCAGGAAGAAACAGTTTTTCAGGCTACACTATTAGTCTGAAAAAAAAAAATCCATGTTTTATTTATTTGCTTAAGTAATTTAGATTTGTTGTAGCAATGATGTCAGTGGAAACTGCACTGACAGGTGAAATTCTGTTACACATTGTGCAGCAGAGAAATAGTGCTGGCAGTCAGAAGTTTCTTAAATAAATGTTGCCCTCCACCTAACTGCTCTGCTTTCTCTGTTTTTGTTACATACCTTTTTACTAACTTTTCCTGTTACTCAAAAGCAGGATTTTCATAATCTCTCTGCTAATTCACCTGTGTTTCAAGGTTCTGGGCAGGGCTAAATGCTTGTAAAAATCACCTCTTCTCCTTTGATGTGGTAGATACTCTTTTATTGTTCTCCACATTAAATTTCAGAGTATTTCCTTCATGCACTACCTTCTAGGTTTTTTCCCCCTCTAAATCTCTGTCTTCTTTCTTGAATCATTCAAATTTTACCTTTTCAAGAATGTGAGTTTTGTAACAAGGAGATGAGCCAGCAGCAGCAAGAGAAACTCCAAAATGGGGGGTAGCTGGACAGTTCTATTCCCGAATACCCAAATAAGTTCCTCAGCAGGAGAGCTTTTTGAAAAATCCCAGATAACACATCGTGGCAGCTCCTGGAGAAAACAAAACCCTTGGCTGAGTCTGGTGGAGGAAACCTTGGCTGTGAATGTGCTGGTACTGGCTACAACATACATCTGTGTCAAAGGATGTGCTGTCAGATTCTAACACCTGATTTGGATGCTTTAATACAGGGATTCAAGTGTAATGGGTGTGTGAATAAATCATAACTCTTTTTTTAAAGAACTAGAAGATGGGGGAGGAAAAAGACCCCAAACCTGTAGCTGTTCCTTTGACTGGTGACAAATATTTTCTTCTGTAAAGCAGAGGTTTTCTGTTTCACAGACAGTGGAATAAGTTCCAATTCCACTTTCCATATTCCAGGTATATTGTCATTTATGTGAATTTTTTAATGTTTCTTGAACACTCAGATTTCTATGTGGAGCTGGGAACAAGATCAGCTGTCTCATGCAGATAAAATATGCCTCATCCAGGTACCTGTGTTAATGAGTGCTCAAGCTTTGTGTTTGTGCTACAAGAGGTTGAAAGGGCTGATGACTGAACACCACTCTGACCTCCCTGATCACCACTCTGTGGTCTCCAAGAGATAACTGATTAACAGAATCATAGAATGGTTTGGGTTGTAAGAGACCTTTTAAAGGTCATCTTGTGCCAGCCCCTGCCATGGGTAGGGACACCTTCCACTAGATTTGGTTGCTCAAAGCCCTGTCCAAGCTGGACTTGAACACTTCCAGGTATGGGGCACCTGTGACTTCTCTGTTTCAGTGCCTCACCACCCTCATGGTAAAAAATTGCTTCCCAACATCTAATCTAAACCTGCTCTTTTTCAGTTTGAAGCCATTCCTCAGGTCCTGTCACTCTGTGCCCTTGTGAGGAATCCCTCTTCAGCTTTCCTGTAGGCCTCATTTAGCTACTGGAATGTAGCTAAATAGCTCTATGGTCTCTCTAAAGCTTTCTCTTCATGCTGAATAATCCCAATTCTCTCAGACTGTGTTCATAGGAGAAGTACTTGAGCCTTCTTCTTCAGCCCATCATCTTCATGGCTTCCTCTAGACTTACTCCAAGGTCCATTTCCTTCTTATTTTGAGGGCTCAGACCTGGATGCAGCAGCCCAGGTGGGGTTTCATCCCAGTGGAGCTGAGGGGCAGAATCCCCTCCTCCAGCCTCCTGGCCACACTGCTCTGGGTGCTGCCCAGGTTGGCTTTCTGGGCTGCAAGTGCACATTGCTGGGTCATGTTGAGCTTCTCATCCACCAACACCTCCAGGTGCATCCCTGCAGGACTTCTCTCAATCCCATCAGCTCCCAGCCTGGGGGTTGCCCTGACCCATGTGCAGAACCTTGCATGTGACCTTGAACTTCATGAGGTTTGCACAGCCCTGCCTCTGAAGCCTGTCAAGGTCCCCCTGGATGCCATCCCTTCCCTCCTGTGTGTTGATTGCCTCACACAGCTCTGTGTCATCAGCAGACTTGCTGAGGGAATCCTCACTCCCGCTGTCTGTGTGACCAGCAAAGATATTAAACAGTACCAGTCCCAATACTGTGGGGAGCACCACTTGGCACAGCTTTCCACCTGGACATTAAGCCACTGTCCACAGCTCTTTAAGTGTGACTATCCAGCCAATTCCTTATCAACCAAGTGATCCATCCACCAAATCTATGTCTCTTCAGTTTAGAGACAAGGATATCATGACTGTGTCAAATGCTTTGCACAACTCCAGGTTAGAGAAGCAGTTGCTGAGATTGTCTAATTTGATCTGCTGAAAAACTGGGAAAAAACAGTTTTTTTGAACAGAGACGTCCTCATAGCAATTAGTACTTTTCCTTTAAATCCTTTGGCTGTTTTTTATTTTCCATACAAGGGTACCTACAGGTTTTGCAAGCCTTTTTCAGTCATAATGTAAAAGCTAAACACTATGGTTTGTATGGCAGCAGCTCAAACTTTTAGCTCTGTCTTTGCCACTTCAGTTCCCATTAACCAAGAAAGTAGCCAAAATACTAGAGTTGTCTCCTTAAAGAGATCTCTTATACTACAGTGTCCACTGAGTCCTTTTCCTCCTGTCTGCATTCCTAATGCTATTAGTTAATGCTCTAGATGCAATGGATAAAAAACAGGGAATAAGGGAAAAATGGGATGTTGAACATTAATTATCTCCAGAAACCACCATTTCTGCGATTAAATATCCCATTGCATTTTTGTACAAAATGTAGGTTTAACAAATTCAGCTGACATACTTTTTGAAGGGAGGGCAGGAATATTCTTTTTGAGCTCATTTCTGCCTCCCTTTATAAATGAAACCCAGAAAGCCAACACCAGTTCACCATTTCAGTCTGAGAAGGAAGACTTGGTGACTCTGCAGAGTATGCTGCTAAAATTACACTAAAAGATGCAGCTGACTTGTATGCATACTTCCAGTATGCTTGTCATTTGAATAGATGCATTTCCAAATTGTATAAAGCAATTGAGGATGACTAAATTACAGACAAGTTTTTCAGAAGAATAAATTCAAGGTTGTTAGATATTAATGTAGGTAGTTCAGATATTAATGTAGGTAGTTCTTGCAACATGGCAGCTCACATGCAGTAATGTCCATTCAAGATCCAGGGAAAGAAGTTCCCACTCAATGTTGCCCAAATTTTCTCGTTTGAGGCAATCTGACCTTGGTGGTGCCAATTTTATGACAATGCTACTGCTGCCTAAATAGGATTCAAGAGGTGTGGAAGTGCATCTGAGGAGTTCCATTCCAGCCTTTTTGTGCTGAGCTCAAGTAAATCTCTGTGTGTCAGTTCATTTGTTCCTTGTTTGTCACATTTCAACAGTTAGCGAGGACCTGTTACAACCCAAAACTTGTCAATGAATCAGGGACAGAGGGAGAACAAAACCACTTATTCTGTTTCTGTTAATTCAGACCATTTCCATGTGCTGTGTTAATTTTGTCTCTACAGGTCTATTAGCACAACTGAGAGAATTGTAAATTTTGATCAGGGAGTGGAAACAAGTGGCTAGCATATGAAAAGGAGGACCTTTTAAAGTAGTTTTGCCACAGAGGAAATTATGGTAGAATGATGTAGTGTGGAATGGTACCTAAGGCTCATCCTTTGCAGGGAAACTTATTTACAGATGCAGAGTAAATCTTCAGCAGGAGCAGACTGAGGGCATGGTGAACTCTCTGAGCAGCGTGCCACAATGCCATTATTTCTGGGTACTTTAGGTGAAGTAAATGAGGATGTATAAGGATATCTGTATAGGGTTGCTCTAAATACACAGAAAGGTTGTGACATCTCTCTCACTGGGGGCTTGTAAATAGATTAAACTGAACTAGGAGTGGTTTGTATCGCTGATCTTAGTGCAGTTGATCCTGTTCAAGGTGGGCTGGATGAACTTGGATGACTTTTCAAACTTCTTTCCAGTCGTGATTTTCATGCTTCAGTGACACACAGGAAATCCACTGCTCCCACTGGAGCGATAAATTCTCAGCATCCTTGAAAAGCCAAGGTGAGTATATGCTGAATTATGGCTCTGGAATTCAGTGTTGTTGCAGACAGTGGTAAAATTGAATGGAGAACGAAGAAATTAAGGAATATAGGGACTCTGACTCCGGCTCGTGTAAGCACAGCCTCCTGCAAAGGGGTGCTGGTTTTGTTCAGCTGTAACACCTATTTGCAAAAGGCTGCAGGGAGCAGGGTCTGTGCTTCACTGGAGGAGGAAGAAATGCCACATGTCACTTTGCCCTGAGCATGGAGACCTGCTGCAGTTCTCACTGGTGTTACTGGGAACGGGCACTTAATGCTTGGCAGCATCACACCCTGTGAATGGGACCAATTTCTCACTGTGGATTAGGTTGTACTGACTCCCTGCACTCCAGAAGAAAACGTGTTCTCTGCCTTTAGTGATCAAACTCTCATTCTGTAATAGTGAATAGCCATTCTGTTTTGTGTTTATGAAGTTGCTTTTCCTTCTCCTCTCCTGTGAAAGCTCTGCAGAGAGGAGCGGCTGTTCCTCCATGGGAGGTCCTGTCTTACAGCACTGCTGTCATTAGTCTTCTGTCACACTATTGGGCTTTCATGACTCAGGCATTAAAAAAACCAAATAACCAACCCTCTTTCTGAACTAAAATAGCCTAAGAACAGTTTTTTAAAAGCAAATCTTAATACAAATAATTAGGTCATATTTTCTTTCTGAAAGCTTTTAATGGGGCTCATGATTTTACTGCTTGAACTGAAGCAACTTGAATACTTAATTATTATTTTTGAACAAAATTCAATGCCATTGAAGTCACTTGAGAGCTTTGATAGATTAAAAAAAAAGAAAAAGAAGAAAGAGGTCTTGAATATTCAGTAACTTTAAAAAGGGCTGAGCCTGTTTTGTAGTTGAGGTCAGTATTTCTCAACAGATCTCTAATGCATCAGAAAATGGTTCCTGAAAGAGGAGAAAAACTTAAAAATAAATATGTGCACATTTCTGCTTATATAAGCAAGCAAGCAGAACAGGGAAAATAGAGGTAATAAAATAAGTGTCAAAGCTGAGCCTAGATTTCACTGTGTTGTAAGTGAAAATTGCTGTAGCAATGCTATATAAGAAATTACATGAGTCCTCAAAAAAAAAAAAGAAAAAAGGCTGAGAATGGTGATGTAAGGCATACTTGCAGTCATGGTGTAAACCATCCTGATACCCAGATCATGCCCAAGTTATGAGTACCTTTGACTAACCTAGTCAGGTGCCACCTGAGATAAAAACTTAGATCTCGGGAGAAATACAACCACATCAAGTATCTCTGTGTGACTTTGCATTGTCCAGAATAGGTAGGCCCTTACCACACAGATCTTCTCTACTCTCCCCCTTCTCATGCAGTCTTTGGCAGGTGGAAATGCTGCTCCAGAAAGCTTCTGGGCATCAGGGGTGGAGGATCTGTCTGCTTCTGTTGAGGTGCAGTGGTGGTGGCTGGGGCTGGACCACAGCCTTTCCCATGAGGTCCTTCCACATCAGTCAGTCACATGGCTTTATTCCCACCATCCTGGCAGTGAGGGGCAGCTGTCTGGCACCTCCTCATTTCCAGTTTGTGAAAAGAAATGAGATACTCTACACATTCCTTGAGGCCAGAAAATTTATCACCAAGATTACTGATCTTAATCCATGATCAAATCAAGGTGACATGCCATTCACCTCCTTCCCTGCCAGTACAGGGAAGCCCCTCAGCCTTGTGTCTTTGCCCTTCCTAGACAACCGGTTCCATTAACCCCTCTGCTTCCACCAGGGATGTGGAAAAACTAATTGACTTCAGATGCTGGTTTGTGGGGCAGCACTGCAGTGGCCTGGCAGGGTCAGATCTGGCCAACTCCAACCCAGGTCAGAGGAACTGCAGCAGAATGAAAACAGTGCCCCAGGAAGTGAGGTGAGAGGAGAGGACTCCTCTCTTTGTCCTGGCACAGCTCTTGCGGAGGAGCACACCGCCTCTCCTCCCCAGCTCTGTGCAAAGACCAGCAGCACCTTCTGTGCATGTGGCTCTGGGTAACATGGTGGTTTTGGAACCTGTAGGGGTTAGAAAGGATTCCTTGTGAGACCTGGGATTGTGACCATAAGGGCTGGACTGTACCAGCTGTAGGAGGCACCCTAAAGATATCTTCCATAGGAGATCCAGGACCTGCCTTACACAGAGGCAGTGATGCTCCTAGGGTTTGCAGGCTGAGAGGCTTCTGTCTATATGCTCGTGCATAAAATCATTTCTTACCTACCTAGCAAGATGGATTGGGTTTGTGTAGCATGGTTTTGGTAGAGGGGGGTGCTACAGGGGTGGCTTCTGGAAGCCTTCCCCATGTCTGACAGAGAATTACACAAGAATATCTATGAAGACCATGGTACGTCCTGGGCTTTTGTGAGCTCGGTCATGTAGGTGGTTTGTTCGCCTGGGTAAAACCCTTGGTGAGAACAATCACTAGTTTGAGGCACAATTTGGAAATTAAAAGGCAGGGTGAACAAGATTTGTACTGCTACCACAAAGGCACCCCAAGGAATATTAAAGCAGGCTTATTCTAATAATTATTGTGAGTGTTTGAAGTAAACACTGAAACTGAGCAACATGTGGTTTTTAGTCATTGGTGTAATCCACTCTCAAGATGGCACATGGGGAAGAGATCATCTGTATGGTTTTTGTATTAACTTTTGTCATAAAGAGAGCTACAGAGCCTACATCTAATCTTTAAGGTCAGTGGAATCTTTTCTTCAACTATCTTTTTTTCAATAGGATTGTGTTATTTGGCTTTGCTATGCAAATAAGCTTTTTGTTTGATAATGTGATTCATTTCTGACTTATCTTTAAATGCTTTCTGGTCTCATGAACAAAAGATTTCCGTGACTTTATCTAGCAATTTACGTATGAGCAGAGGGTCATGCAACTGTGTCCTGTGTGAAATATCAGTAAAACAAAAATAACTCATTCAACTAACCAAGCCAACTGTGGATATGGCAAGGCAGGCTGACTTTAGGATAAAGCACTAATCAAAAGGAGTCTGACTTACTAAGAATACATTAGGAAAAGGAAAATAGTATTTTGGTCTATATGGGTAAGTGTATGGACTGCAAACTGTATGGTGTGAAGAAAGAATGACATCAGAACCAGCTTTAGAACAAGTAAAAGACACTAAAAGTAGTTAATTATGCCTCAAGGGAGAGGAAAATAGGAGGGGAGGGAAGTTCTGGGAAGGGAAGGGAAGTTCTGGGAAGGGAAGTTCTGGGAAGGGAAGTTCTGGGAAGGGAAGTTCTGGGAAGTTCAGGGAAGTTCAGGGAAGGGAGGGAGGGAGGGAGGGAGGNGAAGGAAGGAAGGAAGGAAGGAAGGAAGGAAGGAAGGGCCTGCCTACATTGAATCAGATGACATTTAAACCTCTACTTCTTTGGGCTCAAAAGGATGGTATTAAATACTAAAGCAACATACTTCCATCTCGTAAGTTCGACCTTGTGTCTTTGTGCAGAGTTCAGCAGTACCTTTCACATGTAAAGACGCTGTGGAGTTTACAGCTGCTCTGAGCTGCCTTTTGTCACCTTGGTGGTCTATGCTGTTCTGCTGAGATCTGTCCTGGTTCTGATTGCTTGCAGATCTTTTAAAGCAGTCCAGACATTGCCAGGTATTTAACACGTGACCTGTGCCCTGTTACAGTTGTACAGAGTGCAGCTTTTCAGGATTAGATAAACTTAGATCTAAAGGTGTTGGCTGGGTTCATAAACAGCAGAATGGTGGAATTTGATTTTATGAGCTGGTGTGCATACATGCAAGTGCTTCTGTCCTACTGAATCAATAACTGAAATAAAATGTATTGCTGATATGTGGATCTAACAGTAGATTCAAGTACATTTTGGTGAAATAAAACCTTGGTATTCTCCTGTGAAATCATAGAGAGGAATAATTTTAACTGCTTGGGTTTTATTCTGTATTAAATTATTTTTAAAACTGACTGATTCTAGTAGCCACTGACAAGTACAATCTCTGTCTGCTAATAGTTCTCTTTTCTTTAGATCTGTTTTCCTAAAGCTTTTGAGAGAAGATATAGGTTCAACATGTTCACCTTCATTTAAATTACCATGTACCTTGTGTCTGTGAAAAAGGCTGCACAACAAGCTGGTTTAGGGGAAATCACAGATTTATAGATCTTAGAGCAAAGGGAGAACACAATGTTCATCTAAACTGACTACAGCCCTGCCCAGACTTTAGGTTCTTTTATTTAACTCAGCAGCTTGAGGTTGACCAAAAGTATAATTTTGGAACGATACCCAGGCTTGATTTAAAGGCTGCTGCAGAGTTTGTCACAGTCATTGGGATTTTGTACCAATGGTCAATTACCCTTTCTCTGAAAAATGCCCTTTCTCTGAAAAATACCCTTTCTCTGAAAAATGTGTACCTTATTTTTTTGGAACTCTGTTAACTTCTTTTTTTCTAAAAACTGGATTTTGCTGCTTGACAGCCTCAGCAGGACTAAGGAGCCTTTTATTTTTCTCACAGATGTTTCTTGTGATTGTTAGTTTGTATTTGCACAGAAAAATGTCAGAAAAATTTCTTTATACTCAGAAACACAGGTAGGCAGATATCCTTTAGACCCCAGTATTCCTGTGCTAAGGATCTGACATAATTAAAATCTGCCATCTTAGAAAAGAGTTGATATGATTATGGTGCTTTCTATTTCAGTTACCAACCACTGGTTTATGATTAAGTCTAATTAATTCATGGTTTGGGTGTCAGTACTGGTGAAGAAAGGGGTTTTGGTATATGTTGTACTTGTAGGAATCATGATTGTTTCTGTGTTCCTTGAAATACTGTTTTCAGCAATTCCTTGAGTGTATCAAACATGCTTTGCAAATGGCTTGAGTTCTCTGTTACTGGCTTTTCCATAAGCAATTCCCTTGGAGTCATATGGCCAGGTGATATCAAAAAATATCTGGTCCATGGTCCAATTTTGCCTTGTGCCTAGGCAAAATCAATAATTACTCTAAGCCTGCATGATCATCCTTCCATTCTTTTCCACTGAGAAGCTGAAGTGCAATCAACATATTATTTCCCCAGAGAATGAAAATTAAAAAGAGTTTTTAAAAAGCTTGAGCAGTAACCTGTGTCCTGTCTCACTTGGTTTCTTTCCCTTAGGAACCAAGTAAGATCAATGGGAGACACTGCCAGTAAATCCTGCCTTGATGTATTTGTTTCACTGATTTATGAGTAATTATTGTTCCTCTTTTCTCCTTAGGGCTCTTCCTGCAATGATGGAGTGGGTCCGAGCCCAGAAAGCAGGAGAGAGTGGTGTGAATATTATCACTGCAGATTTTGTAGAACTTGGTGACTTTATCAGCACAGTCATAAAGCTCAACTATTCTCTGGATGAAGGTGAAGATGACACTACTTGATAGTACCGTGATATGTGTGTTGTTGCGTTATTCAGAATTTGAAAAAAATGAAAGATTGTATTCTAAAAGGATTATATTGTAAAACACTCATCTTCTTGTAACACACTGAGGTGTTTAGGGCTTTAGTGGGTGGGCATAAGGGAAATGTTTTCATCATTTATGATCATTTTTCATATTTGTGTTTAGTGTGAAGAGCAAAACTAAACATGTTTACAGTGATTGATAAAAGAAGGCCATTTACAGGTTCTCCATGAGGTACCAAATGTGATTCATGTGTCTTCTGTGGTTATGAACAGTGCCAAGACATTTGTTGTTTTCAGAGCAAGGGGATGTATGTATTGTCCTCTTCCTGCTCACAGCAGGATTCCCAACGGTGTGAGCATTGCACCAGGAGACTGGGGACAGTATATCTGGCACAAAAATTTTAAGCTGCTACATTTCATCTGTTAGGTGGTTTAACTGATCATATTTATCAATGAGCTGCAGGTTTAAATGCCTTTGTGATGTAAATCCAAAGTCATGCTTCTAACACATGCATAATCAGTGGACAGTAAACATGACATGCTATGTAACATAATCAGTGGACTGTAAACATCATGTACTGTGTAGCTTGCACAAAGCACAGTTGAAATCCTGCTTGCTTTTCATTCTCAAAATGGTATTTTCCAATGTCTCTGCCTCAGGTCAAGCCAGCAGGTATGTGATACTGGCCTAACTCTGTAACCACAGAATGGCCTGGGTTGGAACCTTAAAGATCATCTAGTTCCAACACCCTGGCCATAGGCAGGACACTTTTCACTAGACCAGGTTGCTCCAAGCTCTATCCAGCCTGGCTTTACACACTTTCAGGCATGGGGCATCCACAGCTTCTCTTGGCAACATGTTCTAGTGCCTCATCACTCTCACAGCAAAGAATTTTTTCCTAATATCTAATCTAAACCTACTCTCAGTAGCCATTCCCCCTTGTCTGTCACTACGTGCCCTTGTAAAAAGTCTCTCTCCGCCTTTCTTGTAGACTCCCATCGGGTACTGGATGGCCAAAATTGGGTCACCCCAAAGCCTTCTCTTCTCCAGATGGAACAATCCCAATTCTCTCACCCTTTCCTCATAAGAGAGGTGCTCCATGCCTCTGATCATCTCAGTGGTTTCCTCTGGACTCTCTGACAGGTCCGTGTCTTTCCTGTTCAGAGGACCCCAGAGCTGGATGCAGTGCTCCAGGTGGGTCTCAGCAGAGCAGAGCAGAGGGGCAGAATCCCCTCCCTCCCCTGCTGCCCCCGGGGCTCTGGATGCAGCCCAGGACACGTTTGGCTCTCTGGGCTGGGAGTGCCATGGCTGGGCCATTGCAGCCTCTCACCCACAGCACCCCCAAGCCCTTCTGGGCAGGGCTGCTCTGGGTCTGTTCATGCCCAGCCTGGGCTGATACCAGGGGCTGCCCATGCACTTAGTTTTGTTAAACCATATGAAATTCCCATGGACATACTTCTCGAGCTTGTCCAGGTTCATCTGGATGGCATCTCATCCTTCAGGTGTGTCAACAGCACCACTCAGCTTGATGTTACCTGTGAATTTGCTGAGGGTGCACTTGATTCCTTCATCTGTGTCATTAATGAAGGTGTTAAATAACACTGGTCACAATATGAACCTCTAAGGGACAGCTGCTGGTGTATATTTTCCTTGGTTCCTTCAGGAACACAGGCCAGCTTTGAGCACCACTTCTTCCCAGGGTTAATCTTATGTAAGAGCCTGATCCCGTATCTTGAATATGAAAACGACAGTGTTTAGCATGGATTCAGCATAAGGTGAGTTGTGCATACTCTAACATGTGCAGTATTTTGTCCCATGATGGAAACCTGATTTCTGCAAGGTTCACTTAAAAATAGGTGCAGTCTGAGCTTCTCTTTAAGGCAGCTATGAGCAGAACACTTTTCCACTGATTACAAAAAATCAGTGCCCATTTCATCAGTGAAAAGTTCCTGTACGAAAGAGTGTAGTAGTTCAATTTTAGCTAATAGGAGTACTCTATAGTCCATAAATTGTCTGTGGGATGTAATACTGCATAACACAAGATTGAAAACCTACTGAATGGCACTGTTCCAGCAACAAAATCACTGATCATCCTAGCTTTAAAGAAACATATATAAAAAGTAAATGGGAAACTTAGTAATTTATAAAATGAGAGCATTGCAACTGTATGACACCTAACAGGATAAAATACAGGCAGTCCTATCTCCTGGACACATCAATACACATGTACACAACTTTGGAAAATAAAACATCTCATCTGTACAAAACAATAGATGCTATAACATATTGCAAAAAATTGTTCTTTGAACTACTACGAGGATTTATGGGATAGAATTAAGGTCAAATTTCTGTTGATATTGCTAGAACTTTTGGTTGAGTGAGAAGAGAGAATTGCATCATACAGTCCATTGCTATTTTCTGTCAGATGATAATGGCTACTATCTCCCATCAGAGTTTAGAAATTCAGAAATGGCCATATTGAACAGATGGGTAACCAGCATTATGGGGGGGGGGGGTTGTTGGCTTTAGTTTAGGGAATGGAATAGAAAGAACACTTCCTGGTGTTTTGTACTGAGAGGGAAAAAGTGTATGCACATGGAAGTGTAGAATAAAGAATAATTTAAGTGTATGTGTAGTATAATGACACATTTAAATGTATGTGTATAACACAACACATCCTTTTACACCTGCATAATAATATTTGGGGTTCTGGACAGGACTACTATAAATTTGTTTGAAAAAAACCCATGCAGCTGTTATGAAGTTATGATGGCTCTTTCAGTAGCCTTCTCTTCTGTATAGGTTAGGACTGTACAAGTCATCCCCAATGAAATCTGTGAAATAAGCTATTTAGGTTTTTTATGGCATTTAAACTTCATCCAGACTGCATCAAAAAATTTACCTAGAGTCACAAGTCATGGTTTTGTTGGACAAGGGGTATGACTTTAATGCCACAACTAAGCAAGTTATAGAATGGCTTGATAGACTTTGTTTCTGGTTTCCACAGGCTCTCTAAGTAAAATTTATGTAACAGACATACAAAATGAAACATGAAAATAAATTTTGAACCCACACCTATATGGGTGTCTTACATAGAAATGTGAAAATGTTTGCTTATTTATTGGCAGTGTAGTGTAAAATGCTCTTTTTTCCATTTAGCTGGAGTTGGTTGTTTCCAGACTCCTCCTGTGATTTTTCAGCTGCTCAAATATAGCCAAAAGAGTTAATCTGTCATTCTAATACAGTAAAGTGATCTGAATCCTTGGGTGGAGTGAAAATTAGGTTTCTTTTTTTTTATATTTTTTTGGACTCTGGCTGAAATTCTGTTGCATCTGAGAGCATCAACACCAGGTTTCTTCTGGTACCCTGGCTCAAACACACACTGGACACACCAGGCTTTTCGCTTGCTCAGAGGTGTACTCAAGGCAAATGCTTTGCTGCATTTTAAAAAGTGTATGTGTGTGTGCCTGTATATATGAATAAGTATAGAGCTATCTAGAGTTTGTTAGTATTGCTATGAAATGTTTGCTTAGTGTCAGTTTTATTCTGATTCTTATTTGGAAATAAATAGAAAGTAAAAGCAAAGCAAAAAAAAAAAATCCTCTGACAAGAAAAAATAATAGACAAATTGTATAATTTGTTCATTAATGGGGAAGAATGCTAGCAAAATCTTAAATTCTGGTCAGAAAACAATATGTTTTCATTCAGCTGTCGATCTTTCTATTGGAGAAGCACAGCACTTTAAGGTAGGAACAGGTAAACAAACTTGCCTTAATTACTAAAAGAAAAAAGTGCATGTGGGGATATACTATCCATGCTCTTCTGAAGATTTCATCTGTGAGGGCCTAAAACTGTAAGTCCTGATAGAGATGCACTCCCTGTTGATGTTGTTTGGGGATCTTGCCAAAAAAGAACAAGCCAGAAAGTACTATGCAGCACAACTGGACCATTCAAGAGCCCAGTTTTGCCACCCATATGCAGCTAAAATTGTCTTTGATTACAACCAGAAATTTGCTTGCAGGGTTGGGTCAGATGTGTTATTCTGATCCCATGAACTTGGAAGGTTTCTTCACATGTATTATGAGGAATCTTGCATGGAAAATTAGTTGACTGTAATCAGCCCATCAAGGAAAAATACCTGTCAACACTATAGATCTGTATAAGTATCTACTTACTCAAACTGTCATGTCATTCACTGCCAAAACATTATTTTGCTTCTTCTGCTTATTTTCCCCCTCACTATATTCATCATGTATACATTGAGTGCTGTTCTTTTTCTGGCAGTTTCATTGTATTCCTTGATCTTTTCTTTTCACCCATACTTGAAAAATGGCAACTGTGCTGCACAAACGGAATGTCTCAGCTGTGTAAACCCACCTGGCTCCATTTTTCAGTTTACACATGCTGAGATATCTTTGTTCCATACTGATCTAACCTGCAGAAATCCAGTCCAAACAGGAGGTGATTCCTGGAGTGCAGTTCCTGCCCGGTATGGTGAGGGGTGAACCAGAATCAGACCACAGGAGCGTAGTTTTAGAATTAGTGGGTTATTTGCATTCTTTTGCTGTTGGATGCATTACTGGTTTTGTAGGTCCTGCTATTTCAAAACATTCTTTTAAATGTAAGCATGTATGTATATATAAATATATATGCATGCATGGCTGAGAGGGAATGTACGATCCTGTATGCTGGGCTCAATCTTTCTGTCATACTGATACAAATGTAGACAGTTTCTACTAACTTCAGAGTAGTTACTAAGCCTTTGCCCTGAGATGAGAGTGAGCAGAGAGTCACTGTGTAGTAATTATAAGCTGTGTTGCAAAAGAAATTTAAAGTTGTGAAGCTTAATTCCACAAAATAAAAAAAGAAAGCAGAGTGCCCTGAAAATACAGTTCCAGTGCTGTCTATCCTCAATTTAGTATATGAATCACTACTTATTAGCAACTAATTAGGCCATTTGGTGATTTCAAGAGTTCAGGTAACACCGTTTCAAAGTTTTAAATTCCTTTTCAGTGAAGTAAAAGCTAATAGTGTATGATGTATTTGCCATATGTCAGTGGTAGCTTCTGTGTTACATACAGTCAATGTTGTTCTGAATTGTATATGTTTACCCAATGATGAGGTTAAAATATGCTGTATAGTATATGTAATGTATTGATTACAAGTATTTGGAGTTCAGTGGTCTATTTAGTTTTTTCTGTGCTGCTGTTTCGTAGATATGTGTGTAAATGGGATTATGGATTGTCTACAGTGTACAAGGAAATAATAATTAATCCTAAAGGAAAAGGGCAGTTATGTGACCTGCCTTAATGCATTAGGATAATATTGTTAAATCTCATAATTATCGGTTCTGTTTCAGATGTTACCAAGGGTTGTCTGTAGAGCTGACTCCCTCACTTTCTGGCACGAAGGAGTTAAACTTGAAGTTGCTTGGAGCTCACTTACAGATTTGTAAATACAGAATAGGATGTTTGCCTGATCAACTGCCTTGACTGTACAAGGTGGCAAAGACATGGTTTCCAGTGTGTTACAGATCAAATCATTTCTGCGCACACACAACTCCCGCTGATGTCAGCAGGAATTGTGATCATGTAATTGAGTGGCCTCAAATTCATCTTCTGGAATATAGTCATGATAGGAGGATGGGGATATCCTGGCTTTAAGGAAGTGCCTGGATGCTATGCAATACTGCTCATGTCCTGTGTTGGAACATAGCTTTAAATTTGCAGGAAGAGCTTTGAACTTTGCTCCAGTGTAGGTTGGACCTATCAAAAAAAAAAAAAAAAATTCCTTATGTAAAAATTGTGAATGCCATAGGCTGATCAACATGGCCTGGCCTGCCCATGTACAGCATTCTGCTTTCAGGAATCATGGCAGCTTTAAATAAAAAAAACTATAATAATTCCCTGTCCCTGCAGGACCTACTTAGGAATCTCTACATTGCCTACAGGTATGACTCCTATACTATTCCCACAGCTAGGTCTAGCTTTCCCTTCATGGTTTGTATTTAAGATGCCTGATGCCAAGAGTAATTAGGATAGGGTACTAACTAAACACAGGGAGTGTCCACCTTGTGCCTGGCTGCTTGGGCCTGTGCTGCCCTCCAGCAGCATGTTTGGTATGAGGTCCGCTTCAGTCAGATCCACTGAACAGTGACTGAGGGAAGGCACAAATCTGAGTTCAGAGCCTCTTCAGTTATCCAGTTAAAATGCAGCATCTTCCCACTTCTCTCCTTTGCCTCTGCTCAGTGCTGCTTATCTGGATTTGTGTATTCACATCCCTTTACCTGCCAGCTGCGAATATTAGATATTTGTCAGCCTCAGTACATCATAACAGTCCACATGGTCATATAAGATGTTAAGTGTGTGGGGCTAAAAGCTGAAAGTGGGCCTTATCTGATGTCCCAGGATGGTTTACCTCCACACTCCAAGTTATGCACACACATCCTCTTGAAGAGGCATCACCTTGGCTGATGAGTATCTCCTCAGAGGGAGGTGCACTTAGGGGTTTTTTTTCTGCAGTAAAATTGCATGTACTAATCTCTTTCTTCAGCCTGTGGTCCTACAAAGGTCAGTTTGATTGGAAGAAATTCCTCAAGTAGCTGCACTTAGTTTTGCTGTGAAGTGGGGATCCTTAAAGCAGAATCCTGGAGTTACTTGTAATTACTACTACAGAAAATAAAAATACGTGGTTGAAACCACAATTTTAAAAAGAAAAATTATATGGGCTTGCCAGGACAGTTAAGTTTTTGACTGCCTCAGTCATCAGTAGTTTAGTATCATCTACACGATGATAATTAGCATGTTATTGCCACACTGCCTCCTGACACTGTTCAGGGTCTCTGTACAGAAGCCTTATTATTCCCAGTGAGCATTAATGCATTTGAATGACTCGTCTCAGTTTTGGTGGGAAGGATGATTGTGTAACACTGAGAACATGGAGCTCCCTGTGTGTTGTGCCCACAAAGGTTCACAGAGCTGCACCTTCTCGTTTTAGGATCTGTTTAATGGTACTTTAATAAATGTTGTGTTAAAAATGCCTACAGTTCTGTATAGCAAATGTGAATTTTTATGACAAGAATGTGTATTTAGAGTAAAAAAAGTAATATAAAATCCAGTTTCTTTGTATCCAGTGGAACATCTAATAAAGCTCTGGTACCTGTATTCTTGTTTCATTGATTCCTTGCTTCATTTAAGGCTTTTCATGTGGGAGGCTTTTAAAGCACAGTTTGGGGTTATGGGGTGGAGCCATATATTAGACACAGGCTGTGCTGTTATGTAAGGGGTGTACATGGACTGCCCCATGAGGACATTGCACTGGGAGTGTCCTTTTTACTTGGTTACTATAGGGACCCTTCAATACCACAGGATGCTGTGTCCATGCTGTCCATGGTGTGTCCATGCTGTCCATGGTGTGTCCATGCTGTCCATGGTGTGTCCATGGTGTGTCCATGCTGTGAATGTCCATGCTGTCCATGGTGTGTCCATGCTGTCCATGGTGTGTCCATGCTGTGAGTGTCCATGCTGTCCATGGTGTGTCCGTGCTGTCCATGGTGTGTCCATGCTGTGAGTGTCCATGCTGTCCATGGTGTGTCCATGCTGTCCATGGTGGGTCCGTGCTGTGATGTGTCCATGCTGTCCATGGTGTGTCCCTGCTGTCCATGGTGTGTCCATGCTGTGAGTGCCCATGCTGTCCATGGTGTGTCCATGCTGTGATGTGTCCATGCTGTCCATGGTGTGTCCATGCTGTCCATGGTGTGTCCATGCTGTGAGTGTCCATGCTGCCAGGGACACAGAGGGCTCTTGGCTACCTCTTTTCCCCACTGGGGCTCTCCAGCCCCAGTGTGCCTCAGGCAGCAAAGCACAAGAGCCGGCGGTGCAGCCTGCTGGCTCGTGCCACTGGGGTGTCTGTAACGCAGGGGACTGCCCTTGTGAAGTGCCAGCCTGTCTCATTGTCCCCTGGGCCATCCCACATCACTGCCCACGCTCAGCACAGCCCACCATCGAGGCAAACCAAACCCTGCTTGCATGCAGGTGCAGTGGAGCAGACTGACTGCTGCCCCAAGTCTGGCTCCAGGACATGCCAGTGAGGAGGTGAGTCCCTCCAACTTCTCCCTGGTGTCTCCTGTGGGGTGTGGGGCCCCCCCTCAGGACTGGGCACAGGCAAATTCCCAGCAAGAGTGCTCTGTACACAGGAGCAGGACCAGCAACTCATCTTCCTGCAAAAGTTAGGTGTGGCATGTTAAAAGCTTAAAGCCTTTCTCCATGGCAGAAGCTTGAAGTTCAAGGTTTGGGTTACTTTACCTTCCTAACAAGGCCAGAAATTTTGTTTTCCATGACAGACTTCTGTTGCTCACTTCTCCTACTGTATCACAGGCGAACCCAGCCCAAGTACAGTGCCCTCCTATTCTTTGTGACCTCTCACTTGGCCCAGGTGAAGGCTGCAGGCTGCAGGGTTGCAGTAGAAGAGGCCATGAAAGATGAGCAAGTCTCTCAGTGACTCCCTGCAGAAACCCATTAAATTTGCCTGCTGCTTAAAATGTGTTCCTACTTCTTCCTACCCCATAGGTACTGTCTTAGCAACAGGAGCATGGTAATTGGTCAGTACACAGAATAAATTTCACCATTGCTAAAGTGGTTACTAAACAGTAAATGTAGCCTTTAGTTTGGATCAGTATCAATCAACAAAGCTTCTGTCTCTTCTTTAAAATGTTGGAAGTGATACCAAATTTTCATATGGTTATTAAAAGCTAGCCAACCTGCACACAGAGGAGTAAAAATCTGCAGCTCTTGGCAGTGTAGTGCTACTGGACTAGAGCATGTTGGGGGTGGCACAAGGGCAGCAGGAGTTAGTCAGCTGGAAGGGACATCAAACACGGGGTTGAGTTTAGCGTGATGGTTCTTAATGCTTTTACTCACACATCCAGTAGCAAGTGTTCGGTCTGGATGAACTCTACAGGCATCCCTGCTGGGAAGGGGCAGGGGGATGTGGGGTGTCGGGATCTTCTCTGCTGGAGATGACCTGAGATGTTGGTGGAAGCCGCTTTTCCCAACCCAGCTGTCCAAGAAGGANGTGGGATTGGCAGAGGAATATGCCCACAGAAGCTGCCTGCAATCTTGGAACACCCAGTTGTTCAAGTCTTCAGCAGAATTTCATACCCTTGATGCCCACAAGGCTGGAAATAAATCCCCACAGACCGATGTCTATAGAGCAGGTGTTTGTTTATTGCAGCGCTGTGGTGAGGGGGATGTCTCCTCCTAACTCACCCAACTTTGTCAAGTGCTGTGGTTTATTTGTACAGTAAGTATTGCTCAGTGTCACTATGTCACTACAACATCATCACATACGTGCCATAGTATGATCTCATGGTTATAAATAGTTCTTTTGCACTGCACTTGCACCTCCCCTCTTTGGGGCTTGTCAGGGGTCTTTGATGAAGGTCTACTCCAAGGTCTTCTTTGCATCTGAACTTTTCAACTTTGTCTTTGGAGCATGTGCAATTACAGTGTTCCTTGGTCTGTCTGGTCCTAACCAAATTCTTTGTTTTGTGGCTAACTGGCTTTGCACTTGCCAATTTTTCATTAGTACTATACTTATCTATCTCTAAAGCTATCCACCTGGTGAGTTTTTTCTTCTTTTTTTTTTTGTCTATTCAGCATTAAGCAACTAGTTAACCTTATACTAGTCATTACATTGTATAAAAAGTTATTTATATCACGTTAGATAGATATAAAAGTTATGATTTAGTTTATATAGGTATAAAAAGCTATGATTCAGGTTATCTAAGTATCAGGTTATATAGATATATAAAAAAGTCATGATTTAGGGTATCTTGATATCAGGTTATATAGATATACCAGGTTATATTGGTATCTTATAACTCAAGCTATATAAGCACCTTGTAACCTTGATCTAAGTTATGTAGGCATCACCCTTTAGCAGGCCAATGTGCAGCAAAGTCAATGCAAGCATCTCAGCTCTCCCATCTCTGGGAGATGTAGTCACACAGTCAATTCTTCCTGCAATGCCCACCCTGGTGTTCCCATCTTAGACAAACTACACTGAGCATCAGAGACCTTGCAAAGGGAGAGGGGGGTTTGTTAGAGCTGGGGAGGATGCACTTGAAGACCCGACCCTCTTTTGTCTCTATCACAATCACAAAGATTCAGCCCAACCTGAAAGTATGGCCTGAAGGACCTACCTGAGCACCTTCATCTTCAAATAAAAATATTTGAGCCAGGTGAAGCCAAGGAAATAAAGAAACTTAAAGACTGAACAATAATCTGCAGGCAGGTAGGATTTTGCAGTGCTTCTTGCTAGCCAGGGCTCCCTCACAGCATTCTGATTAAAAGGAAGAGAGTTTTAAAAAACTCCTGCTTGATTTACAAGATACACATGCTCCTTTCTCATTAATGCCGTGCCATCTATGCAGATACATTTTGTTTCCTTGTTCCTGTACAGTTTCCAGGGTTGCAAACATCACCCTCATTAGCAAAACTATTGTCTGAACAAACCACTTCTGTTCCCTGAGTAGCCATTACATTTCTGAAGCTTGTAAAGTTTTCAAGGAAGAATTTGAGGGCATGAGCTGGGGTGCATTTTGGATAGGTCAGGTACCACACTGATGAAACAGCCAGGATAGATCCTACCTAGGAGTACCAAAATAAAAGCCTGCAGTCTAATTCCTCTGGTTTTGCTTTTCTAGAAACTCAGAAACGTGGAACCTGTCTCTCAGTTTGCATTCAAATCCAGGAGGAGGGGGAGTTAAGTTACTGGGTGAAACCCGAAGGAATTCCTTGTTCCCAAATTTTCAAGCCCTGCCTGCCCCAGGGCAGATGTGATCTGCTGTGGCCAAGAACACTGACACCATCCAGGGTTTGCCACTTTCACCTTTCTCTAGTGCTGTACCCATCAGCCAGGCAGTCATCTGACACAAACAATCAGAGATCTTACAAAAGGTTTTAGAGGGCTGGTTTCTTAATTAAAAAATCACTACATTGTTTTCCTGCAGTAATGGGAAGATTTGCCCATGTTCATTAAACACTTGACCCAAAATCTGAACAAAATTCTTTTCCATTGTGTCATGTATCTGCAACCCTATAAAATACATCTCTGCTTTTCCTCCAACTACAGCTTTGAAAAATGGAAAGCATGAAAGCTTTCAGAAAGAAAATATTCTGGGTGTACTTTCACCTTCTGTAGACCTTGTTGGTCATATAGAGTCACTGCATGTTCCCAAAGTGGCCAATACATTTTAATAATCCCATTGGGATTGCTTCAAGAATGTCTGGTTTTATATTTTAACTGAAATGAAATATGCAATTAATAGTGAATACAAACAGCAAATGTCTGCAGACTATTTTCCAGGCTATTGAGTAATGTGGATTTGTCATCTCTCTGTCTACCTTTCAATCCTCTATTGACCATTATCATCAGCACTGAAACAAACTTTAAATAATTAAGCAATAAAATTAATTTGCTTTGGCAGTCAAAAAAGCAAATCACAGTAGGGATCATGGGGAAAGATGCAGGAACAAAGTAGAGCACATGTGTTCATCCAGGCACCACCAATACTAGTGCAGCTTGGTTAGCCAGTATTAAGGAGCATGTGGCAGGCCTAAAAAGTCAGGGCAACAAGGATGAGCAAAATTACAACAAACTTCCAGCTCAGGAAAGATGAAGTTAGGACTCCTTGGACTGGAGATGAGGCTGGTAGGAGGAGGTATCACAGCTGGCTATCAAGCCATGAGCGGCACAGCTCAAGTGCTGTCCCACAAGCAATAGGATGAAACATCACCTGAGTCTTTCCAGAGGCATGTCCAGAGCAGACATAAGGAGAGGATTTCACCTGCTGGGTAGTTACACCACAACACTTTTTACCATGGGATGCTGGGATGAGTGTTCAATGCTTTCATCAGCCCAAAGGAAGATTAGGCAGATTCATGAACAATAAATTTGTTGCAGGTTGATGATACAGAGACAGTGGATTCATCTCATGAAATTCCTGTGCTGTGAAATTCCTGTGCTGCTGGGGGAGTGCTTAGAAGCAGCTTTTTCCTAACAGAAAGAAACAAATATTACTTTTGATACTAAATAAGGTAATCTTTCACACAAATCAAAATCTGATGGCACTTGTCTAGTGATGAATAAAAAAAAAAATTAATTCATATTATTTGCATGTGAAGATAAGCTCTGCTTGGATAGTGCCCCCTTGAGCACCCTTCTGATTTGCTATCATAGGGTCACAGAATACTTCATCTTCATTTATTTCCATGCTTAATCCTTTTTAATACCCTTGGCTAGATGGGATTATCAGGTGCTGAAAATACTTCCTGGGAGGAAAAGATTTTGTTGTGTCTTTGTTCATTTATTTGATGTACTGATTTTCATAAGACTGCTTGGATATTTACCCAGTCCACATTTGGGTGACTAGTTT
Source organism: Urocynchramus pylzowi (assembly GCA_013397555.1). Lineage (NCBI taxonomy): Eukaryota > Metazoa > Chordata > Aves > Passeriformes > Fringillidae > Urocynchramus > Urocynchramus pylzowi. Next base: position 284,925 of record VZRH01006249.1, read on the forward strand.
TGTGGGCTAAATATTTGTGCATATAATCTAGGGCAGAGTGGAGAGCCAGGAGTACTTCCTTAGCTTGTCACAGGGCCTGGTATCAAACCCATCCACACACCTTGTCCCACAGTCCAGCCTAAGAAGCTATTGTGTCTTTCTGCTCCATGTTCAAGGAAACAAGGACTATGAAAGCCTTTTCCAGATCAAAAGCAAGCTTCCACATGGAATGCTTTGGGGTGATTAACTATGTAGTTACACAAACTGCTAATCATTTCCACGATTCATGGACTTGCACAAAATGGCAGCGCTGCAATTAATCACACATTTTGGAAATGAGTTTGTTGGCTACTTGAATTACTGCATCACTAAAGCTCTAAAATGGTCAGACCAGGTGCTTTTTTTGTAATGTGAGGATTATTACTCTGTACATCTGTTTGTGCAGACAACACAATCTGCAAGAAAATCAAGTAATCTATATTCTCCTTACTACAACAGTTAAATGAGCAAGCTAAACCTGGCTGAAACTTTTCCTACATCTGCATAATTGGTCTGTGTGTAGAGGGGAAGGCAGGAGGAAGCTTTTTCAAAAATCTTCTTGCAAAATCTGACAGTACCACTGTAAGAACTGACCACATAGTCTGAACATTGTGATTTTGAACATTGTGATTTTGAGCCTGTAAGCTCAAAGCTGAGCAGGAGGTATGGGGTAGGGTCATTAGCTGCTCCCTCTTTGGCAAGCAGCAAGGCCAAGCTTGTGTATGTCAAGGCTACTGAAAGCTAATGGGGGCTGTTATACCACATGTTGCTAGCAAATGCTGAAGTACACTTGATGTTTCAGCAAGGACTAAGGCTAGTTACATTCACTGCAGAAGAGGAGCATGAAAAACCCAGCCAGCCATTACAGAGTACTTGAGATACAAGAAATTTAGGCTTTTGGCTTTTATTTGCAATTTATTAAGAGCTGGTGCCCTGGGCTACCCATCCACTCTGTCCAGAGGAACACACACCAGGTAGGATCTCAAGTTTCTAAGGGTTCAGCTAAATGGTTCTGACTCCATAAAATTTGGCTGCAGTTTAGCCTGATTAGGAGGAATTGGTGATTTTAAACCAGAAATAGAAGCAGATAAAAGCAAATGCAAATTCTTCCTTCCTGGGCTGTTTGCTCGTGAGGGGGGAAACATGGCTGCTGCTGCTGCTGCTCTCACATGTCTGTCATTTTCTCTCTGCTTTAGTTTTAATTAAACCTTGAGTCCTCAATTAGGACTAAAAGGACTCAAAGAGAAATGCAAATCAACAATTTGTGATGAAGCTGCTTTTCAGCTTTCAGGGCTGTTCTTTCTGTACGTTGAAAGTGTCAGTTGTGCAAAGGCTGCAGTTAACAAATATGTATGTGTAAAGTGCTTTAATTTGCCTGTAATCATAATGTTTATCAAAGGAGAGCTCTGAGGAGCTTTTCCTCTGATGTTTTCTTTGTGCAATGAAGATAAGATTTTGGATTAAATAAATACAACTCTTAGAGTAAAAAAAGAAGATTAATTTGAAAAACCAAGTTACTGATATTGAGAACTTGCATACATTTTTCTAAATTATTCAGTGAACCCCTGCTACTTTTTTTTTTTTTTAATTGGTTCTTTTCACAGACATTCAGGAGAAATCTCTTGACCTTCAAGAAAAATAAAATAAATAACTTGGATAATTATGCTCACAAATTTGGTAATAACTTTTAGTTCCATAGCTCTGAGTAGAATAATAGAGAATTGGACTCGAATGTCTCATTTTTTATATCAAACAAATGCATGGACCTGCTACTGCTGCAAAGCACTCTTTTCTTCTCTTTCTTGGGCATGATGAACAAAAACAGGACAAAAATCTTATGCTGTTAAGCAGTGGTATGTCATGGCAATGTTTGGCAGCTCCTATTATGCCATTTTAGCATTGCCTAGATCAGATGGGTGGAAGAAAGTGTTTCAGTGGAATTCCATGGGAGCAAAATATCAGCATTAACTTTTGCTCTGTTTTATCTGGTGGGACCCAGTGCATGTTCAGAAATTGTTTATTAATAAATATAAAGGGGATTTATTCACAGGTTTGTAGAAGTTCTCTCTTACCTAAAGGCAAGTGGTAAATACTGTAACATTAATGATCGGAGTGCCATTTTGATACATTTGGAATTTATCCTACTGAGTTGCAAAAACTTTGTCCATTTTTTTTGAAAAGCCATGTAGAGAAGTTGAACCAAACTATATTTACAAAGATTTGTTAGTAAGTGATTGTGGTTTTATTTTTTATATATTTTATTGTCTCAGAAAAAAAAGAAACAACGATTCTGCCCCATAAGTATCATGCATGCATAAGTGTGAGCACTTTCATGCACTTGAAGGAGAGAGGACCTCTTTCAAAGAGGAATTGTCCTGTTTTTATAATTTAGAAGATTATGTATTAATTTGGGTTTTGTTGGTGGTTTTTGTTTGCTTGTTTGTTTGGGTTTTTTTTCTGTTTTGAAGCTTGTTTCCAGAAGCACATGCTTTTTCAACACAAAGTTGCTAACATGTCTCATGTTGGAGAAATATTTTTGTGATGCCAGATCACTGGGCTTTAGCCCCAGGCAACTCCCCATGAACAGATCTATGTGCCAGCTGGTCTGAAGCTCTTCCATTCTCTCCTCCTGGGGCTCTTTTATGTTGTGTGGAACACTTAAATACTGATAGATGTGGAAAATAGAATATCTTGATTCTAGTCCATACTCTACTAAAAATTAGGCAAGTTGGAAAAGAACAAAATGGTTTGGGGACCTTTGTGTTGTTATTTTGTGATTACAAAGGGGATGGGTAGCTTCAGATGAGTAAAGGAGAAGAGAGGACAAACCATATTGGTCTACTGGGTTTTTCTCATACATCTTTCCTTGAATTGCTGTACAAAACCTCTGAGGCAGATGGTTCAGAGCATTCTGACCTTCTAAACAGAAAACCTTCTGCAAGCAGATGCTGATTCTGATATGTATTTGCACATCCTGTCTGGGGGTCATGTGCAATTTTTTAATGGGTAATTGTCTTGTGCTGCCTCTTACAGCATTTCTGGTGGAGGGTTGTGTCCTGGTTATGCCCTTTTGCCTTGGAGCTTGCCTCATAGGCATTTATACCTCTGCAAAGTGAAGAGGTAGCAATCTCCTATTAAAGATAATATGGGTGCTTTAATTGGTAAATACTTTGTATTCACTTGGAAAAAGCATAAACCCTTGGGGATGGGAGTCTGTGTGGATTTTTCAAACAGCTGGGGACAGCAGTGATGGAGGCTTGTGGTCCCACACATGCCCAGCTGCCCAAGGGTGAAAAGAAGAAGCCTCCCCATCTGCTGGGGGAGACTTCGCATCATTTTGCAAAAGATATTACGTTTTAAAGTACAATATGACTGTCAATTTCTATGCCTTTGATCAGTTTTTAAAAAGCAACCTTTTCCTTGACTGACTGCTGTATCTCAGCTGTGTTATTTGAGATACTCTTAATTGCTTGTTTTTGATGGAGCTGGCTCTTTTATTTCTTCACCATACCTCAAAGTTTGTCTTCACAGGGGCAGCTGGCTCTCCTGTCTGGGTAACACCTCCCTGGTATGTCGTATGACGTGACCCTCCCAGTCATGTCAGGATGTCAGCACGGCTCCACAGCAAGTCCAGGTGCCCCTGTGCTGCTCCTGTGTGCTCAGATGGCAGAAAGAATACTTCCTTTGAAACACTGTCTCCATGCTACACTGATCCTGCTGCTTTGAAGGTGATGAAGTGTGCAACTCTGAGCATATTTGTGTGTTGCTGCAAGAATTTTCAGGAAATTTGAGAGAGACGTCTGACTCTGTAATGAGCTCATTCTTCAGACTAAACTGGGGCTTGTGCAAATCTCATCCTTCAAGGACCCACTTCATAGTTATTATAAAATCCATGAGGTCCTGTTGCTGTTACTGAAGCAGCATATGTATTAGCTTGTTGTCTGGGTCTCATCTGTGTTTATGTCTCACTTATGTTTAATCAAACTGAATCCATCCCCTTGGGAATCATAAGTGGTTCAGAATACTCCATGTCAGACTGACCTGCATTTCCCATGAAAAGATTGTTTCACTGGTATTCATAGATTTACAGGAATTTTGCAGTGGCTAATTGTGAACTGAGCCATCCTCAGACATCTCTATTGGTTATTCTATTTTCTATTTTCTTCTATTTTGCTGAAGTCTAGCATGGACTTTTTTCTTCATGGGAAGGGACAACAAAACATCTACTTTCAGGACAGTGTCTCCTCCTTCTCCATCCTCTCCCTACCCAAAACTGTGCTTGTGAAACCAAAATGTACTGAATTCTGATACCATTTAGAGGATCTTGGTTGCATCAGTCTTTCACAGGGTTGCTCAAGGATCAAATTGGGTGAAAAAGGGCTTTTGACAAACAAAGAATATGTGATGTGAGCAGCTGTGAAGCTGTGGGCACAATTTATCTCAGTGCCACCAGCCAGACATTGAAACCTTTTTGTGTGGTACTTCGAACAAATCAAGATTGAAATCAAGACAAATTTCTGCTTTACAGCAGTCAGCAACCTTCAAAATCCTACATGAAGGAGCCAAATGCAAGACATGCTTTTCTTGTCCTGAACTCAATAACTTACTCTGCAAGTGCTCTCTGCATTATTTCCAGTGCCACCCATTGTTAAGGGTGGCATGACGTGTTTTGTAAGTTGCTGCTTGATTCAGCAGTGTTGTGACCTAAAAGTGATATTGCCATGTCCTACAAAACACAATAATTCTTACACTGATCCGTGCAGTCTGACCATATGTTAGCCCTGGACTTAGCACTGAATACTAAGGCACTAAAATAGCAGTGTTTGCTTCCTCTTAGGGAATCAGGGAGTGATGGTGGGTCTGGGTCTGCAAATCACACTCCTGAGAGCAGATAACAAGGTTCTGCTGTGACTTCTTACAGATCTGTCTTTCATGGTTATCCCCAACAACTTGAAAAAGATTGGTTATTGCTCATATTTATAAATTCTTAAGTGAATAGTGCAGTGAGACTTCAAGTGACATTTAAGAAACTAAATCAATATTAGAGTAGCACATCTTCAGCATTCTTGTCTTGTGTTAGGCAGAAAACAGTGAGCCTGGCTATAATAAACATGCACGCATGCTCAAGGCTATATTTGTATCAAGTAAGTTGTGATTCCTCTTGGGAGAATATTCAGCACAAGCTCCCCCTTGTACATCACTGTGCTCAATGTGTCTTACAAATGCACCATATATAGTTTTGGTGATATCTTGCTTTATTTAATCTAGTAGTCCTAAAACTCCTTCTCTATTACATCATCTTTCATTTTAGTCAGATTGCGTGGATTCTAGAAAGGGCAGTCTATATGCACAGCTACTATGAGACATCAACTGGTTCATGTTTAAATAGATAGCTTTTATTTTGGGTAATTTTTATTTTGTAGGACATGGCTCCTTCCTTTCCTCAACTGTTCTAATTCTCCCACCAGGATTTTATGGTCGTCAGAACAGTAAAACCAAATTCCTGTCAGTAAAGCTGAATGTCAGCTAGTTCATTCACAAGGAAAAATGAAGCTGAGTTAATGTGGTGATACAAAACCTTTTTATTTATGTATTTTGTTCAAAAATAAATAAAATTCTTTCATGAGCTTGGTCACATAGAATGTACTCCTCTTTGCTGTCATAAGCTTCTCCAAATTTCCATCTCCTGCTTGCTCTACTAATCCCTCCTCTTCATAGTTGTGGTATTTTACAGTCATTGAGTTTGTCTGACAGAAACAGAGAAATTTGCTCTTATTTTCTTAATAAAAAAAAAAAAATCCAGCCAATCCAGTACTATCACAAAATGCCAAAATAATTTTAAAATTAAAAGCCCTTTACTGTTCTTCCCAATATCTGTTTATGACCTTTTCCGTAAGCATATGTAGTGGGTTGACCCTGGCTGGGTGCCAGGACACTTTCCCACTGGGACAGGGGAGAGAATAAGATGGAGTACAACCAGCAGGATGAGATAAGGCAGTTTTGTCACAGCAAAAAGAAAGAAACAAGTGGAGATCTGTGTGTGCAGGAGCTAAAGAGGAAAAAGATCGGTCTCTACTTCCCATCAGCAGTGATGTCTGGACACTTCCCAGGACTTCCCACTTCCCAGCAAATGTAAGAGTTCCTCCTGAAAACTGAAAACTCACTAATGCCCCCCCTTCCTCCTCTCTCCCTTAGCTTAAATATGTAGCTGACATCATATGGTATGCACTATCCTTTTGGCTAGTTTGGGTCACCTGGCCTGGTTGTGTCCCCTCACAGGATCTTGCCCACTCCTATCCCCTTTGGTGGGGGCAGGGTGTCAGAGGGACAGCACTGCTCAGCAGTAGCCAAAACATTGGTCTGCTATCAACACCCATCCAGCTACCAATGCAAAGCACACCACTGTAAGGGCTGTGAACTTTACTTCAATCAGACCCAATACAGCATGACCTTTCTAATCCTTGTCTGAAGGAACAGCCTGTTTATACCCAGAGATGGATCTGACCTTGGCTACAGCATTGCAATTTCACTGTGTCTATGCAAAATTCAGGTCACTGGCCATTTTCTTACCTCTGCAGAACAGAATTAACACTACAGTGTCAGCTTGATGTTAATGACTCAAATTGCCTGTAATGAAATGAAAGATATTTTCCATGACCTTGTTGGCCAGGGTGAATAGCAGAAAAAAGAAGGCAAATCTGTGATATACGTTGCCTCATTTGTTTCTACAGGTTCCCTTGGGCTGAATTACTGCAGTGATACAGTCAGCTTTCTTCACCATCATTAGCAGTGCTGAAAACCCTCTCATTATGACTATCTTTAAGGGGCAAAGGTGGTGTTGAGCAAGTGTTCATGTAATGTTCTGTGTGGCTGGCAATTGCAATATGCTGATGCTGCAGTAAGTGTTCAGCTTGTTACAGGTTTTTCATCAAGACTGACTTCAAACATTGAAATGGGAACCTGTATAGCCAAACCCACCATCTTGGAATACCCTTTCATAGTCACATTGATGCTCTAAGTTTTAGCTTTTATATTTTTCAGATCCTGTACTGCATTAGTATATAACTCTGAACTTCATGTATAGTGTTAGTAAGTTCTCTTCACAGTTTGGTTAGACAAAACAATCCTTTCTCAGATGGGAACCAAGGTCATAACCTCAGCCTCAGGTCCAAAAAGTATAAACAAAAGTGAATTGGGGGGAGCAAACTGAGGGAATATGACTTAATTGCCTGAAGCTATAATTGGACAATTGACCCCTGATATGCAAACCAAACTTGTCTGAGAAAACTGATGACTGTTGTCCGTCTTGAGTGTAGCCTCTACAAGGCTCCTACACTGCCCAAGGTGTATCCTTTGAAGGCCTTTCAAGAAATACCTACTTTATTTTCTAACTCTGTCCAGCCTCTGTTCCAGGTAGCCTCTCCAAGGCATCACCATGAGGCCCACATGCACTTTGTGGTGCCAAGTGTGTGGTGCCATGATGGCAGTGTGGAGCAGGCTGGGAAGGAGAAACCACAGCCAGGGCAGCCCAGAGTGGTGCCAAGCCTCTGTGCAGACAGGATTGAGTGACTGCATGGAGGGCTGGCTGGCTGGAGAGAAAGGGACCCGTGGAGGACAGTGGCAGCAGGTCATTGCTGTGTTACCATCTGGGCAAGGAAAGATGAGTGTTACCCCCGTGCTGGTTACGTACTGTGAGTGCATAAAGAATCTGTGAGCAGGGCTGTCCATGCTGAAACACTGGGAATAGGTGGATTTAGTGGAGGAGGTGTGAGTGGGAAAGCAAGCCTCAAAATGCCTGCAGTTAGCAATGATGATGCACCAGGGGCCTGAGTGTGCTGTGTTAGTCATGAGACCTCCTTCCCCTGGGGTTAAATCCCAGAGGGCACTGTAGGCTTGAATCTTCTCCAGCTTCCTCCATCAGCAGATTTCTTGCATCCTGTGTCCCTGTGGTTCACAAGCACAGAACAAAAGCCTTCATGGTGTATTCCCCTTTCCTGCACAGCACTGTCTTCTCTTGTCTCTTGTGTGAGTTCATACAGTTGCAGGCAGTGAAAAGGGAAGTCCAGGCTGTTCCAAAATGTGTGATGAGACGCAGACCCAGCTGTCAGTGATGTCTTTATCCAAGAAAATTAATAACTTGAAGATCATGTAGGGGACATAGAGATGAAGAGATCTTTTTTTAAGTAGATGAATAAACTTCTGAGTCTAAAAATAGATGAAGAAAAGGGCAAGGAAAGTGAGTGACTTAGCATAATCCATAGAAAAGGAGGTATGAGACTGGGTGTTGCAATTTCTAGTTCCTAACCTGGTGTTTGGTTGTCTGGACTACGCTTCCCTCTGCTGCCCTATCTTGAATTTCATTAATTTAATTACTTCAATGACAATACGAGCAAGGCCTTAGATTAGGGTTTTCAGGGATAGTTGAGGGAGTCAGAAACTCGCTGCTGGTTTCTGGAATGATTTTGTTGGTTTTGAAATCAATTAGAAAGGTCAAGATTTCAGTTACTTGTAAATGGTGGTTTTGGGGATTTGACATTCCTTTATTTGCCTGCTGCTTCCTAAGTAGGAGGTAAGAAGAATTATGAGGACCCTGGTCAAGCTGTCAGTTGATTGTTATGTTTGTTGGCACTTGCATATAATCACTGTGTTCCTTTATAAATATATACATATGCCACCTGCAATACATTTTTAAGACAACTAAAAATAAATGCAAAACTATGAATCATGTGATGGGTAGACTTAAACAAAATCACAGTGTGATCTACTGGATCCATGTCTTGAATACCTCAAAATTTGTCAATACAGGTAAGTCTGAATATCAGAAAATCAAAAAGGACTCACTAAGGATCTACTGGCACCTTGGGCAGGGGAAAGAACAGCCTGTGACTGCGTGAATATTCACAATGAGGGTCAAGGCAGAAGCTGATTTTCTCTCTTCATCAGTCTAACTGTATGGGTTTCCACCTATGTCTGCTACAGAGCAAATAGCAGCATGAGCAGGCATAATATAGATTCCCCCTTAATTTTCCTGGGTATGGAAGGCTTTACAGTGCAGCTCAAAGGTAGCCAAGCTGGGGGTCAGCCTGGGAGTTTTATCACTCTGAAGGAGCTTGATGGGAAGAGTGAGAAGGTGATTGCCTGAACCATAAGACATAGTGTATATTTTTTCCTCCATCTTCATACAGGAGTTGAAGCAGTCATACATGCAGTTATCCTTGCATACCAAGGCATGCACACCAAATTTAAGCTGCCAGTTGCACTCTGGATGCAGGTCACATGCAGATAAATGCACATGCAGCAGGTTCAGAATGCAGCTCTCCTTCAAACATGCAATGTCAGTGTGAAGCATGAGAATTAGGGACTCACAGCTGAAACCCTTGCCATTAGCATGCAAAGGAGTTCCAGTATCATCAGAGTTCCCTGTGCTTTGTCTTACCATAAATGGATCATGAATAAAACATTCTGAGTCATGGAGAAGAGTGCAGCTCTCATAATTGCAGGTGAGTGATGTAAAGGTGTCATGGCAACACCAGGAGCTACATCCTGATGAAGAACAAGAGAGTGACAGAGAAGCAGTAATGCTGGCTCCACAGCAGACCACCTCAAAAGCCTGTCTGCCTGCGCTGAGGCATGTGTGCACCTGCAAACATCCCAACTCTGATAGGGTGTCAGACTGGGAGTTTAGGTTCATCCCAAGACTTGGCTGGAGAGCTTAGGGAATACCTTTCTAATGGAATTCCTCCAGTGGCATTTGTCTTTCATCAGGAAGTTCTGTCCAGCATTGAACAGATTTGCCTCAACACATTTATTCATCTTTGCAGAGCTGCAACTAAAAATGAGACAAGCGGACTTCGAGAAAAAGAATCCTTTCAGGATTTGTGGAAAGCTGTGGTCATTTACCACTTGCATTGTGCCCATGGCAAAGATGTTACTATCCAGCAGGAACTGTGGCCAAACCCATCACCTCAAAAGATTTTCCATAGGGATAAGGACACTAATGGCCAAAGAAAGAGGTCGCATTTATGAAAAGGAAAGCAAAGCTTTATTTCCAGATTTATTATCACAAAAGGCCTTAATATTACAGTATAGGTTTCACTCTATGAAGAAAAATCTTCTGCTTCGTCCTCTACTTCGGTTATGGGTGACCTGTAAAACAGGTGCACAAATACAGCATGCACATGCCTGTCACTCCAGCTGCAGCTCTCATTACAAAGATCTAACCACATACTTATTCAAGTTACTTTCTAAACCCATCGTGATTAGTATTGTGTCATGTTTCTTGGAAGCAGCCCGCTTCAGGTCACAGAGTGTAATTAAAGGCAATTAATGCAATTACTCACAACTGTGCTACTCATAATGCTCCAGATGCCATTACAGCACTGTGCCTCCTGCTACTGGTCCTCACAGGCTGTGCCTTTATGTTCTCCTAGTGTTGTCATTGTGGTTAAACCAGGGGGCTGAAAATGGGAGAACAATTTATTGCTCCTAACTCCCTTCTCTCTGAAAATTTCAACTGTGCTAGGCAGAGCCTGAACTCATTAGCTAATTCATTGACTGATGAAGAGTAAGAGAGAAGAGTGAAGATTGTCATGGGAAATGATCATAGTTGAAAGGTTACAAAAAGGTTAGAAAAATTTTCTTTATAAAGAAAATACATGAAGAAGTGTGTTTTACAGTAGTCTGTTCTACAACTAAACATATACTAAGTGTGCTGATTTCTTCTAATGAGCTTTGTAATTATGGAGTAAATTTTCAAAGGAACTATAACTTTAGGCAGTAAAATCTGAAAGACTTTAATTAGCTGTGAACTTCAAACTTTTCCTTTGCAATCCAGCCCTGCCTTTCCCTTTTGTTTCAGCCACTGCCAAGTAATTTACAGTTCAAGAAAGGCTAATGGAGCTATAAACACAGCACAGATGCCTCTCACATTTCCTTTATTGGGCTGAGGTATGAAAATAGCCACTGCTTCCAGAGAAGGGCACACATGTAATTATACAAATATCTCAAGTCTTCTGCTTATCTGCAGAACAGGTACATCTTTCATCTTCAGTGGGTCTTGCTTAGGGGGCTGAAACCTACCTGAATTCACTCCCTGCCCTCTGGGTTTATTTTTGTAAAGTAAGTGTTGGTTTACTGGGATGATTGTTAAACTCATTAAGTCTCTAAAGAAGGATTGACTACTGTAAGCTCGATTTTAAAAGCTGTCTCAGACAGATAGTGAGATATCTTTGGATCCCCTTGTGAGCCTGTCAATCACTGCAAGCACATTAGAGTTCAACATTTCCCACTTGCACCAGCATGAAACAAAAATATCTCATCTGAGCTGAATGGTGCTGAAACAGTTTTATAGCGATGCAGTTGTGACTGAGTTCATTAGCACCAGGTCAGGGCTGCCTCCTGTTCACCTGGGCCTTTCTCAAAATGCAGGTTCAGCAGGGCTGGAGCCTGGGCAAACAGCACTGTCCTGCAGCAGCTGGTGTCTAGAAACACAGCCTGTCTCCAGGACCAGATCCTGCTGCTGCTGCTGCTAGGACAGGGGCTTGGGTCCAGGAAAGTTGAACGCTTTGGCAGATGCCTTAGTCTATTTCCCTTCTTCCCATGGGGGTGGGTGCAGTAAAGGGGAGTCCATATCCTTGGAAAAATGCAGTAGGATCCGTGTAAGTCTTTGTTTGAGGAAGGCTAACTGTGAGCAGATGCTGTAGCTGATGGTCAGAATCACTGCAAACAGCGTGTGTTGGTGCACACAGGGGTGTTTCAGGACATGAGTGCAAATGAGCAGAGGTCAGCAGCCTCCATGTGCACCTGGCAGTTCAACCCTCCTTTGCTGAAGCTGTGTTTGCTGGCTCTGGGACCTTGCAGGGCAGGCAGTCCTGTCAGACACAGGCTCTGTGCAAAGCTGAGGCTGATCTTCAGCTCTTTAGTAGCTATCAGTGCCCTGCAGTGTATAGGCTGGGTCACATATGTACCAGCCAGAGGAACATCTTCCCAGAACAACAGTGTTCATGAGCCCTGATAAGCATTTGCACCTCAGCTGACAAGAGCCATGGTTTGATTTTTAGGTCTGCTCAGACATACCACTGGTCAAATCACAGGAGAGTTGCAACAGAGACCTTGGGACCCCTCACAGCTCAGGGCTCCTTTCATGCACTATAAAGGCATGTCAGAAATCAGGATCCTAAACCAGGAATTTGTAGTTCTTGTATTTAAAAGGGAAGCATCGTCTACCAACATAGGGCATTCTTTAATTTCTACTTTCTGTAATCTATACAATGCCCAGAAACCCTCAAGACTTTTACCCTCTGTATGATTTCTCCTATCCAGCTTTGGAGAGTGCATCAAGCATAAATCAGGTATGCAACTACTGTTCTCAGTTTAATTTCTCTTCAGCTGCCCCACTTCTTCTTCCAGTCCTGTTTGCCTCAAACCCACAGTGCTTGGGTGGACTAAGGCATCCTCAGGTGGGGATTGGGACCCTTGGCCAGCCCAGCAGCACCACAGCACAGAAGCTGTCCCTCTGTATGTGATCATGAATGTCACCTTAAGTGTCATTGCAACAGACAAGTGAGCAGGAGCTTAGCTACTGAATTCAATTACACCTTCCTGTGATATTTAGAGCACATTCACCACAGTGATGTGACTATTGGGAAGGACAAGGTAAGAAATAACATGCCACTGATGAAGGTGAGAGCCTTAATCCAACTGAACGTGGGCTATCCTGGCAGACTTGATGAATGAAGGTTAGTTTCCATGAAATAACCACTACAGCTTTCACAAGAGTGCTCAGAGTGCCATCATCCACTGCATCAGGTCTGTAGAGCTTTGCATCACCCATCTTTTGACAGCTATGGCACAAGCATGTTTGTTTGGAGAATGTCCCTGTGGCCATGCCTCCAAACACAGAGGAGATCCCCTTTGAGCAGTGGCTATAGAATAGCCTCCATCTGAACCTCCTCTGTTTTGTGGGAATTGGTCTGAGGTATGCCAAGGCAGTGTTTCAAAAGATGCACATCCTGGTTGTTGGGGAAAATGAAGACTAGGAAGACTGGCAACTTGAGTGGTTCCTGAGTCCCTGAATTATCAAGTTTAATCCCATCTTGTAGTGTCAGAAACAGAAGATAAGGTTTGAAATATTACCTTAATGATCAGTTTATTTTATGCTTTGATCTCTATCCACAAAGCCATTTAGTACTCAAAGTTCTGTTGACTTGAGCCCTTGTCTTCATTTCATTGTTGTGAGGCCTCTGAACACCCTGGTGCAACCTGGCTGATGGAGCAACAGATAAAGCCAGAACAGTCACAGCACAGTCTGAGACGTCCTTAATGTCACCCCACTCTGCACAGGTGTTTACAGCAATGCTGATGTTTTGTGTCCAACTCAGAGACAAGAGAGGGTAAGGAGGGCTTGTGGTTCCAGCAAGAGGAAGAGGACCTGAAGGTGTACATACAGGGTGAGCTGTTAGCAAACATCTCTGGTCAGGCAGTTCTTCTGTATGAACTGGGATTTGAGCTACAGCTCTGAATTTTCTTTATCTGTCTCTGAGTCACTGCCAAACACTGACAAGCACCTCTGATCTTGATTTGCCACAGAAAAAACAAGCTGTTTGTTCTCTTGGCTCTGTAATGTACTTTGGATTTGACCTAGAAAGTTCATCTCTGGTAGAGAAAGATTCCTTCATTGCCTGTTATTTGTGGGGTTTTTATGATGATAGAGTTACCAATCATACTGAAACTTCAAAAAAAAATTATCCATGAATTGCAGAGATGAATCAGCAGAGCTCTTAGTAGGTGTCCATTTACAGGACTTGCCTAGTGATCAAATAAACTAAAATCTCTTTCCCCATTAATTCTGATTCATCTAGTTTCTCAGTGGGTAGTTATAAAAAATTGCAATTTAAAATATTTATTGTAACATTGTTAAATGCATTTTGTAGTTTATAGTCGTAGTTTGATTTCAACACAGTAAAGCTCTAAAAAACTTTGTCCATTGGTGCTCCCTAGTGGTGAAGTTTGCCTTCAGTAGAGCTGGAGGAATTTCACTAGCTGTTGTGCAATTACGTTTCTTAATTGATTCAAGTCACCCAAAAAGCCTCTTTGGAGATGTAAGGTCATTCACACATTGCAGATGTGCAGGATTGAGCTTTTGTGTGGCACAGGGCCTCTATGATGTGAAAAATGTGCATTGCAGCAAAGAAAATCCTTTTTCCCTCCTTGGCTTTGTTCATTCCTGTCCTTAGTGTTAATGGGCTACTGAGTAATAAATAAGATGAGATACATCATTCTTATTCTTTTTCTCACTCTGTGTCCGACAGAAAGCCAGGCACCAATGCAGTGTGCCTGGCTGCCTTCCCTTGAGTGTGCCAGGCTGGAGACCAAGCACTTGTGGAAAGGACTTTGATAAATGTCAAACTAGCCTCACTCATGGACTGAACTTCATGAATTTGAGAAATATCAAAGAGAAGAGGAAACCCCACAGCACATGTCAACTTTTGCCTGAGAAACAACTGTACAGAGCCATGAACCACGGCTGCGTGCCTTATGGAAACTGCTGGTAATCCTGGGCAAGGCTGACTGGTTTGGATTCTGCAGAGAAAGGAAGTTTGTCCCAGGATAGGCCCTGGAGAAAACAGCAGAGCCAGAGAATCAGAGCTTTCTGCACAGAGTCTGAGACAGGAGTGGGTACACTGGGGAAGGAGTCAAGGTTAGAGGACTTCAGTTAGGAACTCCAGTTCCCTTCACCTTTTCACAGTGAGGTGGCTTTCAGATCCTGTTTTAATTAAACAAGATGACTTAGTTTGATTGATGATTATCAGACTTGTTTGATAGTAGTTATCATTGTTTATCAAGGATCCTTATTGCTTTGCACTGTTCTTTTTGAAGTTTTTCTGTCCCTTTGTTTTTCTGTCAGGCGGGATCTTATCTTCCGATCTTCCGTGTTTTCAACAACATTACCTATTTTAGGAAGCTGGATCTACCAGCAAACTGTCTGGAAGTAAATTGAAATAAGTCTGTGGAAGCTGTAAAGAAAAATTTCAGTTTCTAGTAGTTGCCTTATATACATACATTAGCAGACCCTCTGTCCCCATGCAAGAAAGGCCAGCACAGCAGGTGACCCCTGCAGGTGCAAGGTGTATTTCCAGTGGCCTGGAACAGAGCCTGTCCCCCACGCATGTTCCATGACTTGGGTCAGCTTCTGAGAGGAGGTTCCCAGGGAGCATCCAAAGCCTGTGGGCAGCAGTACTCACCCTGTATGCAGCTTCCTTGCTGCTGTCAGATGTTGCAGATAACATGGGGGAAATCAGCTGTGGCACAGCCTGCTGCCTCCTGCACTCTAGGTATGCTTGCAGGTACTCATGATACCACCATCTGAATCAAGCTGAGTTAGTTGTGTGAAATGACAGGTATTTTAGCCTGTCTTTTATCTAGAATATCTGTTAAGCTATGAGGTACAAGTGCCTCACAGCTCTGCTGTCCCTCCTGTTTGATAGCACCCCAGGAATGTCCTTTCTCATGGAAGAACTAAGCACAGATGCAGTATCCAGCATACCTTGCTGGTGATGTTTAGAGGATTCCAAATCTAGTCTTGTTCACTGTCTCAGACCTCAGCATCCCTTTCTCACTCCAGTGCTCTAGTGCCTATGGGTACCAAGAGAGAGTTAATTTGCTGAATGACTTCAACAGTGATGGAAGTAATTTAGGCAGCAACTGCAAATGGGAGACTGTGGTCTCACATTGCCACATGACAGACACTTTAGGAAAAAGTGGTGGAGCCAGCTCATGTGCAGTGATGCTCATGGTCCAGCCCTGAGCTGTAGGCCAGGTTGATGAAGCAGAATAAGAACATGAGGCCAAAATGCTGCCATCTCTCCCCTGCATTCATCCCTCTGTGGCCTTGCAGGGGTGGCTGCTGCGGGCTCCTTGCTATGGTGCAGGAGGTGCCCTCTATTACAGCCAGTGTTATGGAGGATGAGTGACTCTCTCCTGGGACAAACCAACTCAGACTCTTACTCAGATGGTGCTTTCTTCTCCCTTGGAGGCTGGTTTGGAAGGCAGGGTACTGTGCAAAGGGTGGCTGCCTCTCCACCCACCTTTCATGATGAGGTGAGGTGGCTGAGTACTGAGTGATGGATGCCTGTCTGCAACATCTCTGGTTGGTTCCAGTCCCCTCTTCACCTGTAAGGTGCCTTACAAACATGGAACCTGGGATTTAGTTTCTCCATAGTTTTGGTCCTTCACTGTGGGATAGATGAAATCCACTTTTTAAGCATTTCAGACCCTGGAAGAAGGGGTGTTTTTTTTGGTTGTGGGGAATGTGTTTATGCTGTAATTGTGCTGGGGTAGGCCTGTAGTCATGCTTCTGTCTGCCTGAGCCACTGCTGGGCACTCAATGGGGATAAAATCCAATGTGGCTTCTAAAAGTGGGAAGATTTAAGTTAATTTCCAGGCATCTTGTGGGCTAAAGAAGTAATGAGACAGTGTTGTGAAAACAAAGGAAGGTGCTGAGCTGGGGTTTCCATCCTTAGCTCCAGGCCAACCATTACCATGGGGTACAAGCAAGAGGGCAGAAACTCAGCAAAAAGTGTCTGTGCTTGCATCACCTCCTGGTGGTGCAAGTAGTGAATGTGCTTTTCAGAGCTGAACACCCTCAACTGGGCCTAATCCAGAGCAAAACATCCTGAACATATTTTCAGAAGTGGTAGCTAGTTCTGCTTCCTGCTGTCCTGAAATTACCTTGATCAGACTCACACCCACACCAACACCCATACCCACACCCACACCCCCCAGCATGATGAAGTCCTTAGTCCTACTGCTGATGCTCCAAATACTTCTGGATTATGAATTAAACTCAAGGAAGCAGAAAATTCTGCATAACAGAAAGAATGCCTGACTTTTTTCATTCAACAAAGCAGCTGAAGAGGGAAGCTGATTCCAAACTCTGCCTCATAAAACCTGCTTGTCCAATCCTTGGACATAAATAGTTTTTCTTCCCAGTGCTGCTGTTCTACAGAATCTTCCACACTGATTCAATCCCTCTTCTCTAAGCCTTGACTCTGCTCTTCAATCCCACACCTCCTTCAGCTCTGCAGAGGCAGCCAGGCAGGAGGCAGAGGCATGGGATCCCTGGTGAAGCAGAGCACAAGTGACAGATGCCTGGCTGCATGCAGGGCTGCCTGCCACCACTGTGCCATGCCAGTGGCACTGCCACCCCTGTCCTCAGACAGCCCAGTGAGGGACAGAGCACATAGAATGCTCTACGTTTCACTTTTCTTATTGCCACAGGATGTGTCAGAACAGCTCAGTATTGAAGCCATTCAGATAGCCTTTGTGCTTAAAGGTGTCTCTTTTTTTTTGTTGTTTTTATTTCAATATCCCTTCTCATGGGGGGCATATATATGGAGGAAAAACAACTCTGAATTATTAAATTAAGTGCAAGGTATTTTCCTCTTGCTCCATCCTGATAGTAAATTTAGGGGTGAAAGATTTGTCTTGTGCTTTGTTTCCAGAAAGATTTTGAGAGGAAAAAATGTCTAGTGAATAGTATCACTTTATGCTCTTAAAACTGCAGATTTTGTTTTTCAGAACACAGAGAGCTGAAGCTATGTCTGTAAGATCAGTGTGACATGAGGAATGTAGTGCACTAAACTCTTGCTTTGCATTTTCTGAAGACCTGAAGGTTGATGGTAACAGTCCCCACATACAAATTTTATGGGATAGGATAAACAGCTTTTCCCATCTCTGTACATAGGAAACATGGAAAACACCAGGGGATGTCACTTAAATTGAAGACCTGTTTGATTTGTTTTTCTTATCTCTCAGAAAATGTTGTGGTGTTTGCCCCCTTCCTTCTGTTCTTTTGCCTTTGCAGTTCTAGACTTCCTCCCTTCAGCAGAGGTTTGCAGTGAGAACATGGGCTTCTCTAAGAGGGGAGTTAGAGGTTGACTTGGGAGAATAACATAGTTTTTCTGAGTATGAGGAATTAGCTATAGGATGAAATAGATAAGACATGTCCTTGTGAAACCCAGCTAGAAATGCTACAGTGTCAGGCAGAATACTCACTGAATTTCTTTGAGGTAATATTTTCACATTCTTTGAAAAATGATCTTTTATACAGACATTGCAGCAGAGATGAAGAGATGTGTTTGTTTTCCTGGATAAATAGTTCTTGTAGAAATAATGAAACTGAGGCCATAAATATGTACATAGACATTTCCAAAGTCTGGTGGCAATAAAATGACACCTCTACCCTGACCTCTTTGGGCTGCTCCCAGTTTCATTCCAGTGTTAGTGCTTTTGTCTTTAGGGAATACTGCACCAGAACTTGAGACCAGAGGCTCAGTAAGGCACAGCAGATATGGGAATACCTTTACATGTTGATGCTTTCTGTGTGAAAATCAGTTCTAGAAGGTAACCTGGTTTGTACAAGTCATCATTTGCCATATTGCTGACTGAATTTCTAAGTGCTCCTATCTCTAGCTGACTGTCAGGACAGAAGGTGAACACTAGGGTATTGTCCACTGTTCAAGATGCCCTTGAACATCCTATGGTTTAAGGGAAAGATGCACTTATGCAAGTGCTAACCTCCATCCAGGGTAGGAGAGGAGATTGTTTTGAGGATACTCTGTAGACAAAACCTTTGAGAAATAGGTATAAAATGGAGAGCAGTCCTTCAGTGACAGGCAGTGAGCTGCCACACTTGTGAAAAACTCCTTTCTTTAGTCACCTTGGTGACAACATGAGTGCCTACTTTGTTGTTCTGGTCCAGACTCTTGATTGGTCTTGTCACCTTGCCAGCTTGCAGATGAGCTGACAGCCTAGTGAGGCACATCAGCAGCTGTATGCAGCTTTGCCAGAAAGTGAGTTAGCCCAAGCAGCACTATTTCCTGCTGTGGCCCATAAGTTTCAGGCAACTGATTTACATGACCTCCCATCTAAGCATTCAATATAGATGCAGTCCTGCTGTTCTCAAGCCCTGGCTTTGGTGTGAAGTCTACCAGTGCCCATCTCCACCTAACATTCCTGTTAATGCTAAGTGTGGTGCTTGTCTGTGAGCTTGTTCCCTAATTGCAAATGGCTTTTTTTATAACACTGCTTTTGTAAAGACTGCTTTTACAATATGTGAAGTGTCTTTCCTTTGTAATCTTTTAAAATTTAATAACACTTTAGTAACTCCTTTTTATCCTGATATGAAGAAGTAAAAAAAATAGTTTCTCAACTAGAAGGTTTTAGCCATCTGCATTATGTGCTGTGAAAACTGACTTACAGCTCACAGCTGTGGTTTGTTTCTGCAAGGCTGGGAGAAACCAGGCATCTCCTGGGGTCCCACTGGGGCTGGAGGGGCTGCCCTCAGTGAGCTGTGAGTGCTGAGGTTTAGAAAATGCTCTCTGGAGGGTAGAACACAATATTTTTCACATAACTAAAAATCCCACCCAGCAGCAATGATAGAACCAGTGATGACTATTTTGATTTCCTATGACAAGTTTACACAATGTAATAAGGATCTGGCAGAACATCACTTTGCTAATTTTGTGCTCAAGTTGTGTAACAACACTTCTTGGCAAGCTCAGAATTAAAAAAAATCTGCAAAGGCAACTGGAAAATGAAGCTATGCAAGAAGCTCTGAGGAGTTGTTTTTTTGTTTTTTTTTTTTTCAAGGATATAGATGACCTTGGATTCCAACAGAGTTGTCAGAGTTTTGAGGACTCTGACATCTTGACATGTTTCTGCCAGTCCAATGGAGTCAAGGGCAATACAGGACTGCCCTCTGCATGGAATCCTTGCAGGTTATTTGGGAGGTGAGGGATTCTATTTCATATTGTGATTATTTTTTTAGGGCAAACTACTTCCTTGTTTTGTATTTGCCATTGCTGTTTCTGTTCTGCCTGTGTGTATTCTCTCATTTACCATTTCAATCCCTGCCTTGGCACCTCAGTCATGAGGTGGTGCCCATGCTGCAGGACAGAGACTCACAGTCCTTGTCTGCTGGCAGTATTTCCCCAGGGTCAGAGAACAGATCTTGCCATCGAGGGCAAAAGGCAAACAGCTGGAAATAACCTCAAATGTATTTGGACTTTTGCTTTCTCTGGGAGCCTCCCTTTTGTGGAGATGGTGCAGCAGCAGACAGGTATTTTGACTTAGCCTGGCCTCTGTCTCCTGTTTCCTTGTGAAAGCAGTGATGAGTTACAAGCATGAGCCTTCTTACCAAACTCTCTTGCAGTCAGACTGAAGGCAGAGAGGTTGTGCAGCTCTCTGGGGCAGCACAAGGAGACCTGCAGCTCATGGAGCCACTATGGCCCAATGCAAATGTACTTTGATTCCTCTTGGCTCATCCTGGGCAGCTGCATTTGTACAAAGAGGTGGTTCTCCACACTTCTCTAGAACACATGGGGTGCAGGTGCAGAGGCCATTTCGTTCTGAGCACTCCTGCCACCAGATAAATTTGCCTTCATTAAAACATAACCAAATCAAACAAAGCCTCTGGCCTTTCATTTGAAAGACTGCAGCAAACCACACCAGGGTGGCATGAGTCTGCAACATGCACTGACTTTTCAGGTAACAATTTACAGTAAGTTAGAAAGGAGGGTTATTTTTCTTTTTTTGGTTGGCTTTAATGCACACAGGTTACAAGACCGATGGAAAAGTGTTGTGTGGGGTTTGTTCTATTTCTTTAAAATGTTGAATTACTCTCTCATGGGCTAATATTTATATGGCTTCTGATGCACTGATGGCTCGGTGTTTTGCTCACTGATGAGAATAAAGAGTGTTTGTCTACGCACAGCACAGTGACGGAATAAAGCACGTAATTGTTGTGTAGGGCTTCATTTCATTTCCAAGCTGGCATTGTTGGTGCAAAAAGCCAGGAAGTCAGGTAAGGAAAAAGAAAATATCTGTTTTCTTCTCACTGGCAAGACTGCTGCTTACTCTGTCTTATAATATTTTTTATTCGATTATACTTAAATCTCTCTGAAAGGTTTATTTGTTCATGAACTTTCCATGTAAAAATTGCTGCAAGTTCTCACTGCACAACAGTGTGAAGACCTACTGCCTTTCTTTGCTAAGGGAGAAAGCAATGGTTGGATTTGATGCAGTTTCATTTTTTTTCAGCAAAGCATAAAAATCATAATAGCATATATGGCTAAAAATCTTAAAGGAAAAAAATGCACAATTCATTTAAAACTTTTTGAAACAAAGTATTTTGGAGTATTGTTTTGAAACAAATACTTTGGTTTTTAAATGTCCTACTGTATTTTTGGGGGGGGGGGGGTTTTTNAATTAATTTTTTTTTTAATTTCAGTTTACCAAGTATTATTACTTCCTAGACACTGCCTATAGCCTTCTGTCTCAGCAAATAAAATTTGATTGACCACTGAAGTGAGAAACAGGCTAGATGTTCTCATTCTGATGCTGGTGGAAAATTCAGATGTGCTTTGAATAGTGATGGTTTGCAGTTTCAACAGGGTAGTCAAAACTTTGAGAAGGGGGAATTCTGTGCAATAAAATGCTTATGAAAAGTGTGTTTATAGGCATGTGAAAATTCATTGGTAACAGACTAATAGATGGGGCTGTCTAGTCTTAAGCTCTTGTTTGCTGTTTTACATACTGTATTGGAAGAACTCTCATATTTTTATTCTTATTTATAGAAAATATTTTTGAGAATATTTCTAAGCAATGAAAAACAATAACATCTTTATTTGTCACATTCAAAATAATTTATAAGCAACTTCTGAAACAGAAATAATGCACAATTGTGTTAGTACTCCTGATAAATAAATGGCCAAAAACCCATTGTGACTTCTGGTCCTTGAAGTATTGACTGAGTTACTGCTATGTCTATCATGCATGATTGTCCCTTTCTAGGTGCCCTGCTTAGCTCCTTTGTATTTTGAAGCAGATTTATAGATTCTGCATTTTAGAGGAAACATCTCTGTGAGAACTGTGGCATAACTAAGTGATAGTTTCTTGAGCTGTTGTTGCTTGTCTCTGTGATGTAGATGGACACCTTTGCCATGGGCATGACGGTGCCAATGCACCTGGTCCTGCTGAGCCTGGTGATTGGGAGCAGCCAGGGGTGCTACTGTGAACATTACCCATGGGGATCGTGGTCTGCCTGCTCACAGACCTGCAATTTTGGGACACAGACCAGGCACAGGTAGGGCCAAGCCATCTCACTGCTTCTGTGTTTCTTTTCTGGGAAAAATAACACTTCTGGAGAGTGGCACCCATGTCCGAAGCTCCCCCTTCCACAATATATTGAGAAAAAATTGTGCTCAAGTGTTTATCAGATAAATAGATCATCTTTTAATTGCAATGCTTTAAAATTACAAAATTTTGTATATAGAATAATACTGCCCATGAGGCAGGGAGGGAAGGGGAGGGCTAGAATTGAATGGTCCTTGAGATCCCTTCCAACTCAGACCATTCTAATCCTAGGAGCCAGTGCCTCCAAACAAGTCAATATCTGCCAATAGATGTAATGAGGGGAGGACAGCCAGGTCCTACAGTGGCCTTGCTGACAGCGTGCTTTGGGTGTTCAGCCCCTGTGGGCACATGAGGCTCTGGGGGCCCTGCACTGGCACAATGCCACAGGAGGGGCGAGCCCCAAATTTCCTCCCTGCACCATTAGTTTTATGATAACAGATGACGTCAAATAAAGATTCAGCAGCATCAAATTTGATGCAGCTCTATGGTAAAATATAAACTTGTGATAAATCCCCTCTTTTCCTCCTGACTCTGTCTGTAGCTATCCTCTGGGACATCTGAAGTGACATGAATCAAAAAGAATTGCTCTCTAAACTTAAGGCATATTTGGATTTTTCTTGTAATCAACGTTCTGCAAACGCATATTATCTCTCAGGTTTTTTTTAGTTGGGTTCAAATAATTTTGTCAGCCTTCACCCAGAAGTAGAAAACACCTACGGTCTGTCTATTCTTTCCTAGCATATTTTTTTTACTTTTTTTTTTTAGGCAAATAAGAATGGATGAATATTATAGCCAAAACTTCTGTGACCAGCTGTGCACAAAGAAAGAATCTCGTACATGTAACCAGCAAACATGCCCTATCAACTGTCAGCTTGGAGACTTTGGCTCTTGGTCAGAATGTGACCCATGTGTTAAAAAACAGGTAGGTAGAAAATGCATTATATGGGTAAAACACAAAAAATGATGCTAAGGAGATCTCCTTGTTTCAACTTTATGGCAATTGATCTGGAAAATGAGAGTTTAAGTTAACAAGGGAAATTGTTATGTATTATACAGTAGGAGCTGGAGAGAACAAGTTAAAATAAGAAGATCAAGCCAGAAAGGGGTTTTAGTAGAGTAAATCTATTTATGAGACTGCTTGTGATGCTTAACATAAACTTGCTTCAAAGTTTCCACTGACATAGTTAAAGGTGAATTTTTCACATGAAGAATCAACTAAACTGTGAAGTGTTCATGTCTGCTTAAGCAGGAGAAATCTTAGCTTATCTATAACATTCTGTATGTTCTAAAGACAAGAAAAATAGAATCAAATCATCTCTTGAAAAGAGCCAACAAATCCTAATTGCTGTTGGCTAGAAATTTTCAGGCTGTATCTTACACTGATAGGCAGGATCAGTTTGAGACTGCTGTTAAGAAATACAGAGCACCATTCCCTGAACCTTCATAGCATGCACAAATCCCCCCACCTCCACAGGAAGATGTGCTAATGTCTGTGGGACAAACACCCAGGGTGGTGTTTTTTCCTCTTGGGCTTTTCTCTGTTGACAATGGTACAACTTAGAGGTGAGACAGTAGAGAGTGAAGAAATGAAAGATCAGATTAAAGTGAATTTGACCTAAACAAACCAAGTCCTGTCAAATATAAGGTTCTAGAGGATAGAGGGAAGTGACAGCAGATTGTGTGGGGCAGTTTTATGGCTGGTGGGTATGAGCTTTGAAGCTGACTGTGAGAGCAGCTCTGAGGCTCTGTACAGACACAGCGTATGTCCCTCTGCATGTACCCCTTGGTTTCAGAAATCCATGCCTGAAAAGCAACTCTGAAAAACCTGTCCAACATCATAAGTATATCTTTACAAATATATCTAACTTTCTGATGCCCAAATAGGGTGAGAAAGACACACAAAATCTGTTCTACATGTGAGAGGTGAACCAGCCTGTGGGGTTGCAACTAGGATGGCCAGTATGAAAGCAGAATAAGGAGAATCAGTGAGAGACAGGGAGACAGAAAGCTTCAAGAGGTGAAAGGGAGTGTTCCTCTCAACTCAACTGATTTCAATACCCTCTTATAAGTCTGAGTTTTTTACCTTATATCACTATATAAATGTATTAATTTTTACTAGTTTTAAGTATTGATGCAACATTTCTTAAAACAAAAAAGTGCTTTTGTGGACTGTGGTCCATTTTCTCCTACAAACTACGGAGATCATTGCTTGTGACATTTATAAATATCAATAACCAACAGAATGGACAATCTGCCTTACAGTGTAAGAGTGAAGACTAGTGTAAGCAAGTTCCCATTGATGGGGAGGGATAAAAAAGTAGAAGCTCTGACAAATAATATAGTGAGTGTTATGGAACTGAAATGGAGCATAAGGAATAATTCTCATAAGCTTGAAAACTTTCTGGTGTTGCTCTTTGCACTCTCCCTTCAGAGTCACTTGGTTACTGACTTTTACTAGAATCTTCCTGCCCTGTTTGTCTCCAGGGTCTGTCTACAGGGAGTGAAGAGAATTTTTCCACTGGGAAAAATTCTTAGAGAAGAAACTGTTCAGGCACACGCAGACAGGTCTCACCAGAAGTCCTGTGGAAAATATATCTTTAGTGGTTTATCTATCACCCTTCAACTTTACTGTTCTGTGTGGAGGGTGCTATCTCAGGGAAAGAAAACTCAAAGAGCTCCCAGAAACTTTCAGGAAAAGCTTTTTTGTCCTCTCAAGTTATCCAGTTCTCCTCAGACAAGTGGTCCCACATGTAGGAGTCAAGCCAGCTGGGTTGTCACTGTCAGGGTATTTCTAATTCAACAGAGATGGTAAAGAACAGGAAAAATCTCTGTAAGCCTGTTCTTACATAATTTCCTACTGTATATACTGAAGATACAGGGAGGGAATTTCTGATTCCTTTGATGATATAGACAAGGTAGTCTGCAGTTTAATAATTTATGCTCCATCAGGACTAATGAGGCTCTTGGATACCAATTCCCGGCCTGCCTCACGTGGGATGACAGCATGGTAGAATGGAAGGACAAGAATGACTGATTATTTCCTTCAGGGCTGCGATTCTGATAAAGCTTCAGCAGCACTGAGGTGTGTGGCTCTGCCTGGGGCGGGACTTAGCTACAAACAGCTCACAAAAACAACCCTGGGTTTGTTTCTTCTGCCTTTCAGTTCCGTACTCGGCCACTCCTGCGACCATCCCAGTTTGGGGGCCAGGCCTGTACCGAGCCACTGGTGGATTCCCGTCCGTGCTTCCCAGCTAAGCTCTGCAACATAGTGGAAGTTGACTGCAAGAATAAATTTCGGTGTGAAAGTGGTAATGATAACCCCCATTGTGTAACTGCAGTATTACCATTTAGTCAAATTTTAGATACTGAGACAAAAGACATCCATACATTCCATGCATAAATTCCAGGGAAAAGGGACGGAGAAAAGTTTATGTGAGGATTTTATATGTATAAGTAACAGCTTATTTTTTCAGTTTTTTCTATAGGTCATTAAAATGCAGTCCCTAGCCAGGGGTATCACTATGATCATAATAGCTGGACAGTAGCACTGTTCCAATTATATTTCTTTGCACAAATTTTTCATATACAAACATAACCGTAGCGTTTGTCTGAACATAGATTCTCAATATTTTTATTGGGCTTATGGCTATTTCTTGTTTGCTTCCATTTAAATATACCTGATTAAATGAAATAATTTTATCCACTTATCCTTTTGCCATACTTAAAATTAGGCCTTTGCAGCTTTGAAATGAGGCAAAACTCACAGAATTGAAATAATAATTTCTTAATTGGGATAATCCTGGTTCATACTAATTCAGTATTAACATCTATGGCAAGCACACACCTTTGCAAAGGAAAAAGACAAGACTGCCCTTTTCTGCATTTAGACATGATGAACCTTTGCTGCTGCTGTTTCTCTGGTGCAGGTCGCTGTATTTCAAAAACTCTGGAATGTAATGGAGAAAATGACTGTGGGGACAACTCTGACGAAAGAAACTGTGGAAGGAAAAAGACTGTGTGTAACCGAAAGTATGAGAGCATCCCAGGTGTGCAATTAATAGGCAGTGGGTAAGCCAACTCTGCTAATCTTTTTGTAAGCTTTAGTTGTTACCTCACTAATTTACATGAACAAAATAATTCCCAGTAAGCATGTGAGAGCATTCATTAAAGCATATAATTTCTCAAATTAAAACTGGCAAGAAATTAAAAAAATACAACAAAAAAATTAGGCTAGGACTTGCCTGCTGCATCTTCCAGTCCTGCTCTGCACTGCTAGTGGACCAGATAAAGAGGTGTCAAGGAACACTGTCCCTGAGTGACTTGTTCTGTCCCACAGCAACCAGAGCATGTACAGGCAACTTCCAGTTCATGGAATTACTTACCAGTACATTGTGCCAAGTGCTTCAGAAATTTTGAGGATGTTCCTCTACTGATGTTTTTTGTCTATGATATTTCACAGGATACCAACTACTTTCACACTATTAATTAAAGCAATATAAAGCCTAAATGTGGGATGCCTGTCCCAAGAAGACTTGCATTTTTTAATTGAATTTTGAACTCAGTGTGGTCCACTAACATCACTTGTGGTAGAAATAGAGACCCAACAGTTCATTTTCCTAGAGCATTTTTAGATTCTCCACTTAAGACTGACTGCCTTATCCTGACTTTGGGGTTATCAGTAAGGTTAGGCACTGCTAGAAAGTAGGAAACTGGACTGATGCTACTGCATTTTTCAGGTGAATTCAGTGTGAATGAGAAGTTGTTGGAATACCTTTCAAAGCAGTAACAAGACCCAGATGCTCATGCTCTCAATTGAATCTACAACACCTCAGTGCAGCTGTATACCATGAAATGTTTCAAGTCATACATATTTCTGGAGTTGTTTAATCTCTGCAAATAATTTTTTTTTGTTAGATTTCACATTCTGTCAGGAGAGAGCCGAGGGGAAGTTCTTGGCAACTCATTCAATGGAGGACGATGCACAATAGTGAAGCGTAATGAGACAAGGAAATTGTATCGTGTCCCTGCCAATCTGGAGGCTGTCAGCTTTCAGGTACTCTCAAGCAGCAGCTCCTAGCCGTAAAACCCTCGCTATAACCACAATCCAAAATAAGTGCTCTAGTGTTAGGCAGTACTGTACGTTTTAGAACAAAATTTCTCAACCTGGTGAGGCTTGAACATGCTTCAGTTGATGTGTGGAAAGGGGATAAATGTTCATGCTCCATTCCTGCTTTTCAGATCTGTGTTAACTCAATGCACCATATATCAGAATCAATATGATTGATTTGAGCTTCTCCTGCTTCCAGTGGCTGAGGCCTTATTTTGTTCCAACCTGTTACCAAGGGCCTTCTCCTAGCCAGACATCATCTAGGCAGAGGTTTGTACAACTCCAAAGCTTATCCAGCATCACTTCTGTGTACTTGAGGAACCAATGGCTGCAGCTACTGACTCCAGCTTCCTTCCTGTCACCTCCAGCCTTGGGATCCAGTTCCTCCCTGAGCCATTTCAACCCCTCAGTCCTGCCTATTCCCTGACCAGCCCCTCCACAGTGCAGCAAGGAAAGGAGGCAGGCACTGAGCCTGGAAAGCAGGAGGACAAAATACACACAGCCTGGAGAGGAGGCTTACAGAACAGGCTAGGGAATGACCAAAATGAACCTGGAGTGTATCTTATAAAAAATCTAGGAACCACTAATACTTCTTTTATGGACACTAGCATTCAGAAAATTCTTTGATTACCGTGGCACAACATCTGGCTGTGTACATATAAGCAGGCCCTGTTTGAAGCCAGTAGATGCTGCATTGGGAAAAAAAAAAAGAATGCAGGATGTGAAAAAAGCTCAGCTAATGGATGAAAACTGATGATTTTTGCCACAGGTGTTGTGAGATTTTAGGATTACTTTAACAGAAGCAACTGAAAGAAGGACACCCTGCTACATTCACAGAAATTGCAATTGAATTGGCCATGACATGTAGGATTTGTCAACAATGGTGAAAAATTACTGTCTACAGAAATATTCAGAGGGGAAAAGCAACCTTTGATTTGCCCAGATCTCTTTATAGCCAGTAAAGTTCGTTAAGTTACTGATGTCCATTTGCAGAACTGTTAATGGTTTGTGAAACTCACCTTTAGGAGTGCATCTTTATCTTTTAAAATTTAGAGCAGCTTCTCATATAGATGGGTCACTGGATTGAGCCTTCTTGGAACTCCAGTCTATTTTCCTGCAAAAGCACAGGACTTCTTGAAAAATGGAAGGTGGGGGCAGGGGGAGAATGGGCCGCCTCATTTCCCAAAATCCTTAGCAGCCCTATTAAGCAAATAGGTCTAGAGGAAGGAAAAAAAAATCTCATTTTTCAAAAACTCACAGGGATTTTCCCAAATTTTGGGAAATAAGTAATTTTTGATCTGATGCTGAGGTTGTATTGGTGTTTTGCTCAACACCACAACTGGAGGTTTACCAACTCAATCAGCTGGTTTGCTCACAATTCCTCTTCATCTGCCTTTAATCCATCATGCAGTACAGGTGCTAACAGTCCAAACATACTCTAAGACTCTCCTGTGGAATCCTGTTCATTCCTCTAGCTGGAAAATGAGAAGAAAGGTCAGGAAGCACCAAACTCTGTCTTGTACAAGGTAGAAGCCATGGGGATGGGAAGTAGTCATGATGTGGACTCAATATGTATGTCTGGAATTCTTTTAAAAGCATGTTGGAACTTGTTGAAAAATATTCCTAAGGTTTAGGGCCCAGGAGTGAGAAGCTTTAGAAGAAAGTGCTACATTCTTTTTTGTTGTTGTTGTATAAAAAACTATTAGTAAGTCTGGTTCTTAGCTTGTATTCATTTTGCCTCCTAGCCTTTCTCAGTCTCATCTTTTGTGTAGCTTACTTTCACATCTCAAGTAATCAGGCATATTTTTTCCATTTAAAACCACAAAAAAATCAAGAATTCTTTACTTAATAGTTTTCTGTTTCATATTATCATTTATGCAAATACATTTTGCTTTACTGAATTGCCAGGTAACAGATGAAGAGGATGATGTCACATCAGATTTCTACAAAGATTTAACTCCCCTGAGTTATAGTGCTTCTGACAGTAGTTCATCTACTCGTAGTGGTAAACATTCTTCTGGTATCCCATTTTTATTCTCAAGAAAGACACGGGTCCGGGTTACATCCTCTTCCTCCTTCAAGAAAGCTATTGAAGCCTCCCATAAAAAGGTAATTGAATGTTGCCTTCAGTTTCTTTCTTTCACACAGCTGATTTGTGCCTGCTTGTTTCGGAACTGAGCTGCCAAAGGCTACTTTCCCTATCAAGACACTGCCCACTAGAATTAGGTATTGAAAAATCCTCCTCTGATACTACAACTTGCCCCTGGTTGTAACATACCTTTTGTAATGCATCGTGGTTTTCTGAGTTTAGTACAGAAAACATAGGCTTATTCCACTTTTAAAAAGCATAGATTTGACATTATCATATTGGGTAAGCCACTCCTTCCCCTACCCTAATTATAGATGAAGAGGGCATAATACCTAACAGTAGCAGACAACTCAAAAAATAAAGGAAGTGCACCCAAGAATATTATATACATGCATGTACTGGGTATTAATCTACATTATTTTTTTATTTGGTAACTAACTTGCATATTGGAGTCTCATGTTGGAGTGTCAAACGCCAAGATGCATTTGGTCACAATCTCAGAAATAACACACCCACAGAAAGGTTTCTCAGAACAGATAACATTTTCCCCATAAGATTCTTTAAAGCAGATTAATACTGGTAGGGTAAAAGACTATGTATTTTTATAGCTTAATGGCAGTAAATGATGGGCTATTGTTTGTATTTCTGCATGGGAAAGGCCATAGGACTGAACGAAGCTAAGGCCTGTTGAAACCCAGGGGTTCTAATGCAATTACAGTGAAACCTTTGCAAAAATATTAGTCTTAACATAAAGATTTCCTATGATGGAAGTTTGCTGCAGGCCTTGCTCACTTGTCCTCGTGGTTAAGCAACTTGATTGCTTGAACAGTCCATTGCTTCTAGTTTGAATGCAACTATCCTGAAGTTCGAGCTGCTGGAAACCTGTTCACTTCCATGCCCATGTACACAGAGCAGGCAGCTCTCTTGTACACTTGGCAAGTTCATTTTGGGGGAACAGTGGCTTCTTATTGGCTTAAGCCCAGACCAGACCTAATTATGAAAACGTTAATTTAGGTTAAACTTCCAACAGAAAAGTTATTTTGCGTATATGTTGGTTTTCAGCATTGCTTTCATGGAAGGTGGTGAGGTACAGGAACAGGTTGCCCAGACAATACCCATCCCTGAGAGTGTTCAAGGCAAGGTTTGATGGGGCTTTGAACAACCTGGTCCAGTGGAAGTTGCTTCTGCCCACAGCAGTGGTGTTGAACTTGGTCTTTAAAGTCCCTACCAACCCAAACAATTACAAGATTCTGTGAAATCACAGAAACCCACCAATAACTTAGTCTGCTGTTGGCTGAAGATGACACAGTTTAAAATCCTTTCTTAATGAATCCAGCAGGACTATTACCTTGGGTCTTCCTTGTATTATCTGCTCTTTTAGACAGGAAGCCTCTTTTTTTATCTCTGTCTCCATAAATTGTATTAGTGAGTGTTTGTAGGTAGATGTGTGCTTGTGACTGTTTGAGAGACCTACAAGTAAATTTGCAACACTTCCTTATATAGTGAAAAAGAAGACTATATTGATCAGTTAAAAGGAGAGTGGAATTTTCCTGTGCTTTGGGATGTCTCATTCAGACCTACATGTTAAAATACGTATAAATAAGATATTAATACTCTTGGCTCCTCTAGTTTCTGCACTTACCTCCCTCTGGAGGTGCTAAGACTCCCCTTTTCTTATTTCTAGAATTCCAACTTTATTAGAGTCCATAAAGTAATTTCTGTTGCAAACTTCACAATGAAACAATCAGATCTGCAGCTATCAGACATCTTTCTAAAAGCACTTAACCACCTGCCCCTGGAGTACAACTATGCTTTATACAGCAGAATATTTGATGACTTTGGCACTCATTACTACACCTCTGGGAAGATGGGTGGTTCCTATGATATTCTTTACCAGTACAGCTCTGAGGAACTGCAGAACTCAGGTATGTAATCTTTAACAAGAAAATATCATTATTTGTTTAACAGCTTTTCTTATCCCTGTTTTTAGGTCTTACACCACAGAGTAAGTTCTCCAACAGCAAAAAATTCTTTATACTTTCACAGACTAATTAATTACTCACATTGCTTACATATAGAGAAAGAAGAAATTTTTGCCCTACACTGTATTTGAAAAGTTCAGATCCCTTATTTGGTAAATGTCACTGTGTTCAGGGAAACCACTAAAAACCTTCAGACCAAGACCAAATGCCACTAGGAAAAGGTGTTCCAGCATCCTATAGCATGGGACTGAGGTCTGAGAGGTATAAGGGGTTCTTTCGGGGCTGCAGTCAATAAAGATGATGGTTTGGATTAGAAATTACTTTAAAATTTTCTCATGACTGCTAGACTGTCAAAATGAAAAGACACCACAACAAAAATGGAAATCTAAAGTTAAAAGCTGTGATCTTTAATGCCACTGCTGTAACTTGCATGGGCATGGAAGGTAGCTGCAGCGTGCCTCTGTCCAACACTGTATGTGGGGCAGCACGTGCCTGCTGTAGTGACATCTCCAGTGGTGGGTGAGGAGCATGGGAAGCTGCTGGCTCACCTCAGTGTGGGAGCCTGGGGCATGGTGCCCACCATGTATCATGGTTGTGCTGATAAGGATGCTGCTCTGTGGTATTTCTAGGCCTGTCAATTGAGGAATCAACAGAGTGTGTCCGAACAGAAACAACCAGGCGTGTGTTCTTCAGGAAGAAAAAGAAAGTCAGTACCAGATGCACCACAAACAGGATGACTGTGACACATGAAGGTGACCATGATGAGAACAGGACCTGTGTCCTGTTACTTACCCTGAGAAATACAATTTCCCTCAGCTGCCCCAGGTGACCTCTCAGCTTTGTTGAACTACAGATGCTCTTCTACTACTGTCAGAGCAGCCTGTGTTTTGTTGTCTGGCTCTGATACAAGCACTGAAATCATATTCTCATTTGCAAAAGAAATTATGATACAGGTGTGCTATTTCTCTGCTCTGGAGTGCCATCACTGGGGATCTGGTGTCACTGGCTCTCCGGTTGGTCACAGATCTGCCAAACATTACCCCTCACCCTGGGTCCAGGGCCAGGAATGCTGAACTGAAAAATGAGCAAAGCTAGAAATTTATGTCTATGACTCAGTCCCTGATCTTCTTTAAGGGTTGCTCAGAGCTCATTGAAAGAGTTGGGCTGCAATAATAACACACTCCCTGATTTTCCCTTTCCCCCTTCCTCATATCAAGCAGATATTTAGGTACCAGGGTGCCAGAAATGTGTCTCAGAAACTGCAGAAAGCTGGCGCATTTTCCATGAGAATGGCAGGAGTCATGTTATGCATCACTAAGGATAGGAATTTCATCACTTCCACCATGTTTTTGTCCGCAGTAGTTGATTAATATCTTTTACTTGGATGTTTACAGCCAGGACTAAAGCTGACTTGCTGTGTGTTCTAGAAGTATCCTCCTGCCATGTTGTGTGTTCTAGAGGAGGCTACTGCATCCTCTGCATTTTCCACTACTGTCTTACACTCTGAATATCCCCATGGCTCAGGTCTCAAACACTTCCATTTGGAATATTATCACAGGCTTCTGTCATAGCAGGCAGGGATTGTTCTTCTGAGCTTTGACTTAAATTTTCCAAGGATAGTTTCAAAAAATTAATCTTAGTATATTCTTTAATATCTTCTTGTACTTTGTCTTATAGTTGTGTTGTCACATATGCTGTCTTTGGAAGCCTTTGTCTGAAAATACCGTGATGAAATAATCTTTCAGGTTCCATTTTGGAGTCAGCCGAACGATCAATTTCCCTGGTAAAAGGTGGCAGGTCAGAATATGCAGCAGCTCTTGCCTGGGAGAAAAAGGGGGCTTTTCCAGAACACAGAGTCTTCACAGATTGGCTGCAATCAACAAAGGACAATCCTGTGGTGATTGACTTTGAGGTAAGAGAAGAACAAGAAAAATACTGAGATAGCAAAGACTAACTGCTTTTCATAGAGCTTTGCAGATATTTTTCCCTCTAAACAGGGATGATGCTGTGTGTGATACGAATTTACATAAATATGGGCATAACATAAACATACAAAACTTTTACTAGGACCACTTCTTATGCTTGTTGGTTTATAAGGCACACTGGTTTTGCATTGTCCATGGACAGTGGGATTAAGAGTGAGGAATGTGAATTACTTGCTCTGGCACCAGCAGGACCTCAGGCATAGGCAGGGATTAGTAACTGTTCAGGAAAACAGTGCATGGTATCATTCCCTTGTCAGGCCTATGTTGCAAAGTATGTCACATAGCTAAACTGAAATAAAACAGCAACACCCTCTATCTCTGTCCTGCTCCTTTAATGCAGCGTGCCAGGGCTTCTGTGGGTGCACTGAGCTGTCTGCCTCCCCAGCTGGTACAGCAGCTGCTCAGCTGCACTTGAGGCAAACAGCAAAACCTGCCTGAATGCAGCCTCCACTGAGGTCTCTCCTGCTGCAGCTGCTGAACTCCTGAAGGCAACATAGGGATGTCTGACATGACAGGGACTGGATGTAAACAAACCCTACATCACGTAGTGATGTGATGTCTGGTAGAGAGTGTCCTGAATTTTAGGACATATCCCACTTGGTTGATTCTCCCCTGGCTCACAGAGTCCTAAATTGGGAAATAAAAGCATTATGAACAGGATAACATATATATATAGCACTGCCTATAAAACATCCATAATTCCTGTGTGATACAGCATCAAACGCAGGCTCTATGTCCTTTAAAATGCTCGGCTACCCCCGTGAGGCCCTGCTGTGATTTGGTTCCTGCTGACTGAACACCTCTCTGCCAGGTGTCCCCCATCGTGGAGCTGGTGAGGGACGTGCCGTGCGCGGTGACCAAGCGCCGCCACCTGCGCAGGGCCCTGAGGGAGCAGGCGGGCAGGTGGGACCCGTGCCGCTGCGCCCCGTGCCCCAACAACGGCAGGCCCGTGCTCTCGGGCACGGAGTGCCTCTGCCTGTGCCCGGCCGGCACCTACGGCGCCGACTGCGCGACGCGGGCTCCGGGATACACGTCAGGTACTCGGGGCGATGGCGGCGGCCTGCAAATCTGGGCCTTCTGCTGTCTTCTTGTCAAGGGTTAGTCTGCCACAGCCTGCCCTTACTAAATCCACAGCACTTCTTACCACATGGTGATGTCCAGAAAGCATAAGGGTAAATGTAGGGATTGCAAATAAAAAGATCAAACTGAAGAGCCATGACTCCAAGGACAGTGTAAGACATGGTAAAATATTCCTTAGCTACATAATTAAGGTAATATGAAATGAGCTATTCAGCAATAAGGGTGAAGCTGAAATCAAAGATAATTGATGCAAAAAATTAAGAAACCCATTGCTTAGTTTTCCCTATAGCCTATTATGCTTAAGACTAAATGGCCAATGAACATAAAAATTGTTGATTACAGTTTAGAAGGAAAACTCAGTTGTCATTAGGAGAGAGAACGTAATCACCATTCTGGAGAATTTAAAGAGCAATTTAATGTAAAAACATTTTTGAACTAAATTGGCACTTGTGCCATACCTAAGAGAAACAAAGGAGACATTATATATGTTTATATTCCCCAACCAAAAGGGAACATATGGTAAAGTCACTTAGACAGGTACACTTCTCATTATCTGACCCTGATAGAGAAATATTTTGAAAGAAATAAACAACTGAAGACAAAGTTGGATACAGAAAATCTATTGCATGCAGAAAAGAAAGAGTGTGTAAGGAAAAAAAATTATGCATGCTTTATGGTGGTACAGATAAGAGATGCCAGGGATTAAGAAAAAAACAGTAATAGTAATGTTTTAATTTAACTGACATAGGATGTAGATTTGGGGTTTAGACATGGTGTTAGAACTCAGATTTATTTGAAAACTCATTAAATAATGACCTGACTCAGAAACTTGTCAGTACCATGAAAACACACACATCTGTGAGTGCAATAAAAGTATAAAATATGCTGCTTCTGAGTTTTAATGTTACTTGCAATCAAAACTAGAGAGGTAAATGTATTTTAGGGTCTTATGAAGCAGCTGGAATTTGGCTGGACACCTTTTGGAAAACTTTGTTCTAGATGCAATCTACTCACTTAACCTTAACAATTTTAAATCTTCTGAAAATGGCTATTATGAATTTACCATCATCCCTCCCACATGTGGCCTTAAAATAAATATTGTATATGGTACTGGTCTGCCAATAAAAGACCATGCCTCTTTTATTCCTTGCAGTTGCTGTTGATGGCCGATGGGGTTGCTGGTCTGAATGGAGTCCATGTGATGCTTCCTTCAAAAAAAGAAGGACCCGGGAATGCAATAACCCCTCCCCAATGAACGGTGGGAAGCCGTGTGAAGGGCAGCAGGAGGAAGAGGAGTACTGTTATGTCTCTGTGTTCACAGACAGGTAAGAAGATCAAAAGATCTCCTTAGTCATGGGATAGTTAAAGAGCACTCCAGAGTGGCTCTGTGACTACCAAGGAGAAACAGCAGGCAGCTTTCCTCTGAATTTCTTTGGTGGAGCATAGAAAAGGCAAACTCTGAAAATCTCTGCAATTTGCTTTACATTTGGATTTATTAATTCTTTATTCTGAGAAAAATTGCTGGTGAATTGCATACTAAAGTATGCCTGTAGATCTTGTATGATGCTTTGTGTGACTCCTTTTCCAAAGCCGAGAAAAAATCTTTTCCTTCTCTTCATTGGAGTTCAGTTTCTATTTTTTTCCCTATCCCCTCTTTTCTTAGAGGTTTAGATCTGAACTCAGTCACAGAGAGAGTTTGGATGAAGCTACCAAGCTTCTCATATTTGCACTTCAAGTATGCCTGATGTACCTTTTTAGCATGGTTTCAACTTCAAATCCTAACCCCAAACTGGCTCAGTTTTTTCATCTTCAAGCCCAAGACTTCAGTTTTTTTTTTTCCTCTCTGGAGTGAATAGGAGAGGATTACAAGCAGTCAGCTCCACAGTTCTTTGTTACTCAGTTAGATACCATGAGAGACCAGCCTGATGGCAACAGGAATTACATGGACTATCTAGAGACTTCTTGTTATGTTGTTCTTTGCTGCCTCTTTTTCTTGCTGTACAAAAATATTTAACTAATTATGTTGATAGATGCATTTAGCACTTTGTTACTGCTTTCATGCTCTCCCCACTAGCAACCTGCAGGTTTGTCCACCATCTTTTATTTAACAGAATAAAATTATAGAAGGAGGATGACACAACACACTTGCAACTCTCCTGACATTCTGCCATTGTTGGTGACATGAATGCTTAAGATACAGCCTTACAGCACATTTTCACTTTTCAGAGGTGCTCCTTGTATAAATGATGATGAAGCCAAGAGAGAAGAGAATGTCTTGATTGGTGAACCTGAGTCTGGATGTTCTAGGCCAGACCCACCAGAACACGGCTTTATCAGGGTGAGCTTGAAAAATGATACAAAAGCAAAGTGTAGCACTTGCAGAGATTGGAAATTTTATAGCTTCTCTGCTGTTGTGCCTGATATTCAGTCTAGCTACCGTGCTAGTAAAAGTGCTGTGTTCAAGGAATGCTGCAGGACATTAGCCCACCACACTACACCAGCAACTGAAGAAAAGTCAAGGTAAAATTCATTTCAAGTGGTCCTTGAATCCTTGTTTGGTAACCATGACATCAGTTACTGCAACTGGAAAAAGTTATCATTATATTGGTGAGTGGATGACTCATATTTCAGAGTAGGAAATGCATGTATTCATTACATCTTATCAGGATTTTGCTATTGTTTCCTTTGACAATGCCCAGTCTCGTTACCATAGATCCTTGCTGAGCTTTTTGGTGTGGGTTTCTTAAATTTTTTTTTTAATTTTT
>VZRH01006249.1:322201-361664 GCA_013397555.1 Urocynchramus pylzowi
TAGAATGAAAAGAACCAGTATGCTGTTGGGGAGGAAGTTGAAATTGCTTGTGTGAGTGGGCATAGCCTTATTGGCTATCAATACCTTCGATGTCTGCCAGATCAAACCTGGACACAGCAACATGTTGAGTGCCAACGTAAGAAAGAGAAAATGAACAAAATGCACAGCAATAAAATAGGAGGGGTAGAAAGCATACAAAAGAGATTTTAATAAAGGTCTTTTAAAAATGAATCTCTAACATGTCTGAAAAGATAGAATTTTAAGAAGGTATTTCATGTAGATGTGGCAAAAACATCGTGAGTCACTACATCACTCCCCTTTCAATTCAGAAATGTGTATTATGTGCTTTGTAAGGAAATTGTAATATGCAGTGCATTAGAAAATCCTCAGATGGGTGCTGCGAGAAACTTCTCTTTTCTAGTTTTAAATAGCTTTAACTAAAGGACTCACCTTTTGTTTTCAGACTTACATAGATACCTTTAGGTTGATACAGTTATGAAGAAGAAATCATTCTTACCGAAATTTATCTACTATCTTCTATATTAAATGGATGATGTGTTTCTAACCACGACATCCCAGGCTGCCTTGAAAATCTCTACTATAAATCCTTGAAGGATTTATAGGTCAGTTAAGAATTAAGGATCAGAATCTGTCTGTGTTTGCTAACAAGAGAGATTTCAGTAGTTTCCTAAAACTTGGTATAATTTCATTGACTTGGTCTTCATTTTAACAAAAAGAAGTATCTGAATATACTTATGAGCTTTCTATTGCCTTTTACTTTCTTCCATTTACAAAAGAAAAAGTAAAATATGCTATTAAATGCCATTCTTTCTATTTTTAAACAGCAAAATTAAATTACTTATATTGGCATACATTAGAAATATTTTGTCATTATTTAGTTATTACTTGAAAAATATTTTAAAGACTATGACAATGCAGTGAAAATTTCTAGACTTAATTATGTTAAATTTTTATTAGTTTTGAATGTCGACAAATGTTCAGTATTACTGAGTGTCTTTATATGGTTCTTCAGATAAAGCATTATGACTTTCTGTAAATATCCACACAGCATTAAACCTACAAGAATTATGCTTTTTTTTATTGTTTGTTACAGCCTCGGTATGCCTCAGGCCACCAATATCTGACAGTGTCACAATTTCCCCATTTAAGCAACAGTACAACATTGGTGACACAATGAAGCTGAGCTGCCAAGCTGGGTTTATAGTCACTGGTCACACAAAGTATACCTGTGGGAAAGACCTGTCCTGGATACCTCCTGTTTTGAGGTCTATTACATGTGAAAAAGGTTAGTATGCCTGCAGATACTTACTGTTTCCATATTGCAGGTATTAACAGTACTGTTTATTTCAGCTAGTTAGAACTAGAAGGCTGATGACTGGGTTTAAGACATATAGCAGGTGTTCATTAATTTTACTTTTACTTTATGTCTCCCCTGGTGACAGAATTTCAGCTCTAAACTTCTGCATTAAGTTCCGAATTTTTGGATGCAATGTACTGTAAACTTTAATAATGAAATTGAGACACTGCAACTGTTTGCTTAAAATCAAAACCAAATCAAACCAAACCCCAACTGCATTAACAAGGCTTTATGTAAACAATGTAGGAAAATGCATTCTATTGAAACTTCAGCGGCTCTTGTTATTTCCCAGTGATTTTTACAAAGACTGTTGAAAATACTTGTAGCATGCCAACCAGGGAGCTTTTGAAAAGAGAAACTTAGGACAAATAGAAATAAATCCATTTTAGCTTTTATGGTAGGCGTGTAAGATATTTCTGTTCACTCCTTACTAGTTACAGTAATTCTCACTTGTTGTTTCAGATGTGCTAACCAAAATTAGAGGTATTTGCAGTCCAGGACAAAAGCAGGTTGGATCTCAGTGTGTTTGTATGTCTCCAGAAGAAGATTGTGAGTGAGTATTGTAATTAGAAATCAAAGTTGCTCTAATGATACACCAAGAGGACATTGTGACACCAAACAAGAAGAGCAGGAAAAGACAACTTTTCCTGCAAATCAAGACTACTCTCTATTCAGATACTAGCTAGCTGTTCCTCTTTGTTCAAATTTCAGTCCTGTTTGTAGGCTATGAAATAAATAACAATCACAGAATCTCAGAATGGGTCAGGTTGGAGGGGTCCCCAGTGGTCTCCTGGCCCAACATCCCTGCTCAAGCAGGGCAATCCCAGAGCACATGGCACAGGATTGTGTCCAGATGGTGCTTGGTGTCCAAGACAGGATTGTGTCCAGCAAGGGAGACTCCACAACCTCTCTGTGCAAACTGTTCCATCCACAGTAATCCACTTCTTCCTCACATTCAGGTGGAATTCCTCTTGCATCAGTTCCTGCCCACTGTCTCTTGTCCTGTTGCTCAGCACCACCGAGCAGAGCCCTGTCCCTGCTCTGACCCCTCCCTGCAGACACTGATGACAGACACTGATGAGGGCCCCTCCAGTTGTCTTTTCTCAAGGCTGAACAAGGGCCAGCTTCCACAGCTTCTTCTAATAATAGAGATACTCCAGTCCCTTGATCATCCTTGTAACCCTCCCTAACTGGACCTGCTCCATGCCTCTGCTGTGGTGAGGAGCCCAGAATTGGACACAGCTCTCCACATGTGGCCTCACCACAGCTGAGCTGATGTGCAGGGTCACCTCCCATAATCTGCTGGCAATGCTCTCTCTAATGAACCCAAATACATTACTGTAATGAGACACCACAGCACATCCTTTTAATCTACACTGCTCTCTTCTCCTGGACATCCCTGGAAACTCTGGAAACAGAGACTCCTGGAAATTCTTGGAAACTCTTTTCTTCTCTTTATTTCTCCAATGTCATCACCATGCACAAGGAGTGTGGTATTCACATATTCTCTGAACAGAGAGAGACATAATTCTCTCTCCCAGGATTCTCCTGGGAAGCTGTGAGACACTGTGAGAAAGCTCAGAGAAAGAAGAAAAACAATTCTTATCTTCCCTTGCTGCATCTGTTGTTTGGCACATGTGGAATGTGTTATGGAGAGTGTTTACCAAAAGGGATTTCTTAACTGGACACTGGTGATGGGTGTTTTGATTGATTGACCAGTTAGGTCAAAGCTGTGTCGTGACTATCTGTAAGGGTCACGGGTTTTTCTTTAGTATAATATTAGTAGTGTACTAGTAGTGTAGTATGTAGTATAATATAGTATAGCTTGATAAAGCATTTGATCAGCCTTCTGAAATCATGGAGTCAAGGCTCTTTATTCCCATGTTGGGGATGCCCTGCCATAATAAAGGAGCATGCAAAAGAACTATGATCTCTAAGGCTCCTTCCAATCAACTATTGGAAACCAATCAACCATAATCAATGATTATCAACCATAAAACCACTCTATGATTTTATGATCCTCTTTTTGGAAAATGACTAAGCTCCATGAAATGATGCTGCTTGAAAATGCATGCACCTTCTAGAAATGAATTCACTCAATGACCAAGAGCAATACAGAAAAAAGGAAACTACAAGCCCCATGGCTGTTTTTTCCTGCCCTTGGTCCCAAGACACCTGTGTCAGAGATAGAGTTGCACACACAGCTGCAGGGATGCATTAACTCAGAAGAGCCACCCAGGCCCTGTGGAAATTTCACATCTTTGTGGAGCTATGGAAAGGAGAGGTTGGAAACAACCTCTCCTTTTTCCTGTACAGACACATGTCCTTCACCTCCCAATGGTTGGACAGGATCAAAGCTTCCCCATCTCACAGCACTTATTTTATCTGGTCCAGGTCCTGCAGTAGCTAGGGCAGCCTTAGGTCTTTAGGTGAATCTCCAGCCTGGCCATGGCTTTGCTGTGTTTCATCTGATGCTGATGTACTGTTTAAAAGTATGGACTTGTTCCATAGCCTGTTAAAATAATTTTTCTTTTCTTCCTTTGGGCAGCCACTACTCAGAAGACATCTGTGTGCTACATGCTGTTTCTGAACAGAATGTGACCAAGCCCAGCTGTCAGTACTCAGCTGAAATGTGCCTCAGAGTGCAGTCATTTCATTTCGTGCATGCTGGCCCTTGCCATGGTAATTCCAACCTAGAGTGGGCTATTGAGAGGGTAAAGCTCTCTGCAAATAGCTTGAAGAAAGTGCCCTGTGGCTATGACACCTGCTATGACTGGGAGGATTGTCAAGGTATGAATTCTGAATGGTGAGATTCAGCTATCCCTTTGGTTCTAAAAGTAAAATGCACTGGCTTTCACTGCTCCAAGAAAAGGATTTACAGACATCATGGTCCCTCTGGGCACACAGAGTTTGGAAGTGTGGTCAGTCATGTGTCCCTGCTACCTAGGGTTACACTTAGATATGTGCCTTTTCCCTTTACTCACAGTTAGTGTAGTGTTGTTACTTACCATTAGAAAGGCACAAGAGGAATTTGAAAATTAAGAGAACTTTTTCAGGAGAGTTAACATTTGAATCTTTAATCACAAAAATGTAGTTGGTTATATTTTCACCCATTCCTTGTAAGGCTATTAGCACCTAGTTTGTACTTCAGGAATTAATTTGGGCCACACCCTCTATAACATATAATTAAATAGTGAAATTAATTCATTATACTACTTCAAAAGCAAGACTGGGGCCATCAGGCTTAATGGGATTTTAATGGTAAAATTTTCAAATACCCTTATGTGAAAATTGTGTTTATCAAGAGTTTTAATGAACTAGCTAAGCTGGTAAAAAACCTAAGAGGATTATTTTATAAACAATATTGTTCAGCTTGGCTATTTACTGTATAACCAGGTGATAAGAGCAGTAGGTTTTTCTGTAAATGTCTGAGGTGCTATCTGGCTCTGTGCATATCAAGTGTTTGCCAGGTAAAGGCTGAGTGACAGACACGTTCACTCCGTCTCTTGCTGCCAGAGACAAATCTGATTCTTATCTCACCTAGTCTACTTAATGATAAATAAAGCAACAGCACTGTGCAGCAATCCTAAGCCTCTGTTTTGAAGATGCAAGATTTCTGCAGCAGAGAATTTGAAGTAAATATGGCTATAAAATTACTGCATGACCTATTGGCCCTTGTGGGCTCAAGCAGAGGACATGACAACATGTGTCCATCAATGGACATGCTCTGGTAAAACCTCTAGGTACCATGTGCTCCTGGGAAAAAGGTGGCAATTTTTAAAAAATTACTTATTCCAGTGCCTCTAAGAAGCCTAGTTCTGCTTCCACTGTGCAAGTGTCTTCAAGCTGGATCTTGTGCCAGCACTTCAGTGTTTATCTCCCAAAAGCCTACAGAGGATCCCTGTTCAGAAAAATAAGAGAAAGGGGAGAAAAATATATTAAATGAGATTAGTTGTCAGTGTGGTGCTCAAGAGATTAGAACTGGACTCTTTACCATCTCCACAGAAGTCCTTTTCATGAGTGTGCACAAAAATTTAGGAAATTATTTTTGTTTTTCCTGAAAGTGAGTAGTTGGTACCAACATAGGGACAGAACATACTGCAGAGAAGATACTGCAGTACCATGAAAGAAGCTAAACAGAGAAAAGCACACATTTTTCATGTTTTAAAAAACTGAAGGCAGAAACTCTGCCTAGGGAATTTCTGGGAAAGAATATAAAGAGTCAGAAACTGATTAGATCAGAAATAGGTAATGAAATAACCAGCAGGACTGAGCTTTACCACAGGCCAGCAGTAGGTAGCTTAGTATTCATAAAGAGAGCTTTAATGAAATAGGAGCTGACACAATATGGACCTTAAGACTCCATTTCATAGCAAGATTGTGTTCAAGGATAATTGGGAAAAGAAAATCAACTTAATATATCTTTGTTTAGAAGAAAAGTCAGGGAAAGACAGTGGATAAAAATAGTTAGATCAATTCTGCTTTTGTATGGACCATTGCTGAAAAAACTGTTATTTAAAGCTGATTATGCCTGTATTCCTAATATCCAACCATCTAGTGAATGCACTACAGGCTTTTCGTAACTAGTATGTCACAAATATCCACTAGTGTTTTTCCCTTTTGGACTTTGAAATGTCATTAAAGCATAAAATCTGGTTTTAGTCACCACATTTGCTGCTATATTTCCACACATTCATTCCCAGAGATGCAGACCCAGTGCTCCTGCCTGATGCCTTACCAGTGCCCCAAAGGAGAGATCCGCCCTCACTGCATCCAAATGGAGACAACAGGGAGGAGGAGGACAGTCAGTCATTGCATGCTGGCAGCCATGAAGTGTGCTGGTATCAGACTGCAGGTGCTGGAGCAGGGGAGCTGCCTATCATAACCCATTTGCTCTCTGCAGACACCATGATCATTGCATCAAATGCAAACTGAGCCACCCACGGAAAAGCTTGGTCGGTTATGAAAGGATAAGTGGATCAAAAAAAAAGGATGAGAAAAAAAAATGCAGCTCTTTTAACAGGTTTTTTGGGAGGAGGATGGCAGTGACTTTTTTTCTGTCTGAAAATGACCTGGGCTTGGGGGTATAAAGGACAACTTGTCATTGCTGGCACCTCTGGGGATGTGCAGAGGAAGGGAGGGGAACAAACGGAAAGGGAGGTAAAGAAATATTGCCTTTGGTCTCCCCTAGAGCTGGATGAGACTTTTCCTTTCCTCAGCCATTTGTTGCTTTGTCCTTGTGACAGCTTGTGACTGCTGTTCACTCTTGTCTCACTGGCTGAGTACCTGCTGTATCACACAGGCAGACAGAGCAAGTACTTCAGCACCACTTCTGACATCAAATGGGGAAGGGAGAGCAAGAGGCTCCCTGCAGTCACAGAACAAATGGAAAGAGCAATACCAAACACTGAAAACCACAATTATGCAATGACTGACTGAAGTCATCAAAATGATGTGATTTTTAATTGGAGTAGCTGAACGGAGGAGGTGTTTGCTTTCTGTGTTTGTGCACTGGGTTTCAGTTTTAGGCAGAAAGCCTGCAGCCTAAAGCTTGGAGAATTTCTATGGTATCCCTTGATGTGAATTAAGAATGTTTGTACTTTAAATATAAAATAAACATTTAATGAACAATGCACTGGGCAGAGTACTACTGCAATATGTGGTTCTAATTGGAGTGGTTGTACTTGGAGTCTGGAGAAATACATCACAATCAGGTTCCTTGCATACACCTGCATCAGCATCAAACCTGAGAGCAATTGCATGGGGCACCTCAGCCCAGCCATGGTCCATGTCCCCAGCTTTCCTTGGTAACAAATCATTGCTTCTGAGCAGTTGCATCTAGAATTTCCTCTTCAGCACTCAGAATTTCACAAATCTGAGTATAAACCTACCTTTTAAGAAGGGGAAAACTGAACTTCGCTTCTTTCTTTGCCAACAGACATCAGAACAATGACAATCAGGAAAAAAGCCCCACAGAATCACAGAAAAGAATAATAGAATTTGCTGAGCTGGAAAGGACCCACATGGATTATC
The DNA here is from genome assembly GCA_013397555.1 of Urocynchramus pylzowi. Classification (NCBI taxonomy): domain Eukaryota; kingdom Metazoa; phylum Chordata; class Aves; order Passeriformes; family Fringillidae; genus Urocynchramus; species Urocynchramus pylzowi. Next base: position 329,613 of record VZRH01006249.1, read on the forward strand.
AAAGTCCAACTGGCCCTGCACAGGACACCCCAAGAATCATATCATATGCCTGAGAGCATTGTCAAAATGCATCTTGGACTCTAACAGCTTAGTCCACTGCCATAGGGAGCCTGTTCCAGTGTCCAACAACCCTCTGGTTGAAAAATCTTCTTGTAATATCCAATCTAAACCTCCCCTGACACAACTCCAAGCCATTCCCTCTGGTCCTGTCCCTGGTGACCCCAGAGCAGAGATCAGTGTCTGCCGCTCCTCTTCCCCTCACAGGGAAGCTGTAACTGCAGTGAGTTGTAACTCAGCCTCCCCCAGGCTGAACAGACCAAGTGCCCTCAGCTACTCCTTGTAGAGTACAGCCTCCCCTCCAGACCCTTCACCATCCTTGTAACCCTCCTTTGGACACTCTCTAACAGTTTAATGTCTTTTTTGTATTGTGGCACCCAAAAGTGCCCCCAGCACCGAGGTGAGGCTGCCCCAGAGCAGAGCAGAGCAGGACAATCCCCTCCCTTGCCCAGCTGGCCATGCTGTCCCTGATGCCCCCAGGACATGCTTGGCCCTCCTGGCTGCCAGGGCACTGCTGGCTCATGTTCAACTTGCCATTGACCAGGACCCCCCGGTCCCTTTCCATGGCACTGCTTTCCAGCATCTCATTTCCCAGTCTGTCCATACATCCAGGATTGACCTGTCTCAGGTGCAGAATCCAACATTTTTCCTTGTTGAACGTCCTAATGTTGGTGATTGACTGCCCCTCTCATCAAGGGTTTCTCTGCAGGTTCTCTCTGCCTTACTCTGCAGGTTCTCTCCCAAATTAGTATCATCTGCAGAAAAAGTATCCCTTCTAGTCCTGCATCCAAAGTTGCTTTTGAAGATGCACAGGGCCCATGATGGAACCCTGAAGAGCTCCATATGTGACCAGTTGCCACTCTGATGTGACTCCATTCCCTACAATCCTTTACATCTGGCACATCAGCCAGTTGCTCACCCTTTGCATGATGCCTGAGAAATATTCATTACTGAACAACCTGCCCTGTGTGTAAGTGTCACACCTTGCCAGAGGCTGGGCAAGGTCACCTGGGAGCTGGGAGTGGGCTGGATGTGAAGTGGTTGTCTTTCCCTACAAAGAAACATATTTGGGATGTTGTCAAGCTCCCTAAAGCAGCAGTTAGTCTCAACTTGATGGAGCTCAAGAAAAAGAAGACATTAATCCTGCTGCTAAATACAGTAAATGTATGCTTTCTTCCTTAAAATGTATAGTAAAAATTATTATAAAAGCCCGAGATAGGCTTTTCTTTGTAGTTCTATAGCTCTTTCCTCCTGCTGAAGAGCTATAATGATATGCTAGTGGTGACTAGGAGTGAGTTGCAAATTCGATTATGTTTAGATTGGTTTTTAGTGCCCTTGTTTCTTCCTGCTGGTTGCATTCTGTGGGGGAAGATTCATTCAGAATGGTTGTGTATGCTCTCTGCACCACCAACAAACAATGAAGATTTCTTGCTCCTGATCTGCTAACCTTAATACTAACTTTTCATTACAGGCCTCTGATTCCAGTTTGACTGTCTAGCAAAGTTTCTGATAAGGGGAATTTTTTATCCCTGATACTTTTCACCATGATAAATTGTCAGATGAAGTTATTTCCTGGTAAACAGAAGGCAGCCAGGTGCTCTCTGACTGCCCCCACTTCTCCATCACCTCTGGTCTGAGTGATTGTGTTCTGTGCAAGTGCTCACAGTAAGACTTGCTTTGTTCTCTTGCTGATGGGGATAATTCCCATAGTTTCTGTTTTGCAGTTGAGCATTACAGCACAGAATGGACACATCACCTGCCACTCACTAATGAGGGGATGATTCTGCCATACACTGAATCCAGAGGATTCAGCATGCTGAATCAGAGGATTTATAGCATGCTGAAATAAGTGGAATTTTTACTGTTGGCTTCAGCAGGGTCTGGATTGCACCTTGCAAGGACTTGGGTTTGCTCCTGTGCTCTGTCACAAGGGTCCCCAACCCTTAGATCAAGGACTGAAGTTCTTTAATATTTCCTGCAACATCTGCCTTTTTCTTAGATGTGATGATTTATATTAGGTAATGATAGGTTTTTTTTTGTTCACTTTGGGCAGGAAATGCCATCTCTCCTTTGCCATTGTAAGCTCCAAGTAACATACCTGGCTTGATGGATCATTGCCTTGGGCCATAACTTATAATTGGAGAAGATACAGCAAATCTGAAGTGAATCTGTCAGGGTAACCTAGGTCACAGAGACCTTACCAATTCTCAAAGAACATGTTTCTTGGTAATGCAATTTCTTCTCTATTGCACAGAAAAAAACCCATCTATTTGGTCTTAACATTAGAGAGGAAGTATCATCCAAAATAAATATAATGAGCCTTTCCATACAAATTTCCATACAAATTTCAATATATAAAATTTTTCACTAGCACAAGAGTGTGTGTAATGTATATAGAATACACTTACCAGGGACTGAGACAGCTGAGGCATGATTCAATGACTGGAAAATTAGCACTGCTGTTTGTCTCACCACAGCTTCTGTATAAATACTTATTGTAATGTAGAATGCAAAATTTGAAAAAATATAGAAAAGAACTGAATAGTGTCTTTTATAATGTTTATCCTTATGAAACCTCAGAAAGGAGTAATCCAGAGTTTTCTTTTGAAGGTAAATCAAATATATAGGTTTAAATATCAACTGCCAAACTTTTGCTGATGAGCTATGGCTCAGTTATAGCAATTATTGTTCCTTGTTGCAAATATGAAAACATCTGGTATTAAATGTTTGAATCCTGGTGTCTTTATATTTCAGATGCTGTGAGTGGTAATTATCTCTTGATTTAAGATTTTGGTGCAAAATAAGACTATTAAATGCAAAATTGCTAGACATTGTAAACACAGTAGACAAGAGGACCAGTGGTTTTGCTAGTAACCCTTTCCCAGTGAATGATAAAACAGAGAACATCTTAGCCAGTGTTTTTCCATTAAGTTCTGGCAGAGCCCATTGCTGTCCAGTGCACTCTCAGGTTTGCACTCCAGAGAGGGCAGAGATGCATCTCCAGCAGTATAAATTGTGGCATTCATGATAGCTCCAGCTTAATATTTTCAGTTGTGTATTCAGAGGGAGCAAAAGTCCATCCCCTTTCTCCTCACCCAGATGTCCTTGAGCAGTAGGCTTTGACTATTTTTTTTCACTAAAGGGAAGCTTCAACTGTTATCTGTAACAGAAACAATTCAGTTTCACTGATGAAGGGTTATGGAATAAAGATCCCACAAATAACAAGTTTTTAAAACCAAAACTTGACTCAATTAATGAAACTTGTACTCACAGATGTCAATTTTACTACAAGGGGGGTCTTTGAACAGCTCCCAAGGCTGTGTGTTCATGTGTGGGTTGGCATGAAGATTTCCAGTGCAGATAGATCTGAGCAAGCTGATCTTCATTCCTTGATTACCGCAAAGGAGATGCCCCTAAAAGGTGTATGGCTGCACCCACATTAATTATCTTTGGCTGTCCTTTTAGTCAGCTGAGGAGAGAAACAGACCCCTAGAAGACAAAATTTCTTTCTTAGACATCTCAAGCTGGGTGAGTCATGCCCTAATGGTGCCTGTCTTCCTGTGCTCACTTTGAAGGAAGGTAGGGGGTGACTAGGACAAATACAAATATTTGTGCTACAGATTTCCAAAACTGGATAAACATTTCATACTTCTGTTTTAAATTTAATTTATACTTAATTTCCAGCACCAAATGATTTGTCTTCCAGATCAGCATTTTTGTATTATCACTTCTTTTCAGGAATAGCTAGCTCCATCCACAAAACACCAAAGCTGTTGTGGGGTTCAGCACTGTGATAATTTAAGGCTGGCTCCTGAAAGGGTGCTGAGCACCAAACGAGGTGCCTGTGCATCCTTCCCATTGCATGATGTGTCAACCAGAAACCAGCCAGTTATTAACACATGGGAGGAAGAGAGGAAGGTGTCTGTATGAGACACAGCCAGCCATGAGCAGAACAGGGATGGGGGGAAGGGTGGCTGTTGTGCATCCTGCCCAGCTCATTACCCAGAGAGCCCAGTTGTTCCTGGACTTGAAATAAGCAAACCCAGAGCAGACAGAACTTGATATTAACTCAACCATGGTTTATTTTTTAATTAAGCCTTGTTGCTAAATTCCCATTTTATCTTTGGAAGATACTTCAATAACTTGTGGCGTAGCAGAGTTATTCACCCAGCGTCATCCTTATCTGGGGAAATAATTTACCCAGAGCACATATGGTATCTCAAGAATCAGGGCATGAGGGGTGCAGGCACACTTATGGCCCAGACCAGCTTCTCATGGGAATTCCCCATCTATCCACAGCCCAGAAAACTGTTTCAGCCTCTCAAGGCCATCAGGCCCTTCTCCTCCTGGTCATTGACCTTGCTGGTTGGGATCCCTGCCCATGGACCAATAAACTAGGCTGGCCTTGGCTTGTCCCCATCCTCAGGAAGGTGCCCAGCCCTGGGGCTGCCTGGCTCTCTGGGTGTGAGGTGGGGAGTGGACCTGTTGGAATGAACCCTGAGGAGGCCACAAAGATGGACAGGTCCTGGAACATCTCTCCTATGAGGAAAGGCTGACAGAGTTGGGCTTGTTCAGCCTGGAGAAGACTACTGAGAGACTTTATAGTGTCTTCCAGTCTCTAAATAGGGCCTACAGGAGAGCTGGAGAGGGACTTTTCATGAGAGATAGGACAAGGGGAAATGACTTCAAGTTGAAAGAGGGCAGATTTAGATTAGATGTTAGGAAGACATTCTTTACTGTGAATGTGGTGGGGCACTGGAACAGGTTGCCCAGAAAAATTGTGGACACCTCAGGCTGGATAGGACTTTGAGCAACCTGGTTTAGTGAAAGATATCCTTGCCCATGGAACTGGGATTGGATTAGAAGATCTTAAAAGGGCCTTCCAACCACAAACATTTCATGATTTCATGACTGGTTTGAGCTACCAGATATTGCTTGCTGCCCTGGGGGTCACTAGGGAGGCCCCTATGGCACATGGGAAGATGAAGAAGCGCACATTTATCTGTAAATCAAAAGCGTGTCAGCAAGTGCAAACTTACAATGATATTTCCTTTACTAGGCACATAACCTGGTTACCAGGGATTTTTCCCCTCTCATGTTCTCTGCTGCTGAGACCTTGCTAAATAATAGAATCAGTCTTCCTCTTTTATTAGATTCTTCTGTGAGTATAGTGTAATTGTGCAGCTGATAGAAGAGCCTTAGCTTTTACGTGATACCTTACTTTTCAGACAAATCAACTACAAAAAATTATCACATGAGTGATTGTGGGTAACTGGGCACCAAGTGTGAATTTCAGGACCATGTGTTAAGGTCAATGTGACCCATGTGTTAAAACCCACTCAGGGAGAAAATAAAGCTGATTATCTGCAGTTTCCTCAGTTCACTGGCTGTTTATGTGTATCTCAGGAAGGCTTTCTGACACAGTACTGTAAAGCAGCCGATCTGTAGCTTCATATTACCAGTCCCAAGAGAGAGCTGCAATAAACAGTAAAGCAGAAATGAGATCTGTTCCTGGAAATCAGCTCAGCTAGAGGCAATTGAAACTTATAGCAGAATCAACCATGACTGGTTGAAAGCACTTAATTTTTTGTTTTTCTCAATTTCCACAATTGCTGTTTATGAGGCACATCTAATCAGGAAGATCCAGGTTATACTAAGGAGGTGGCATATGTGTCACTGTCAAAACCTCTTTCCAGAAATGAGTCACTGAACACACCACCAGCCACTCTAGGGGGTGCAGGACTGAGGAAGGCTCTGACCTCATTGAAGCCCATCAATGCTTCCTCCAGAACAGCTAGATAATATTACAGAAAGGTGGTGATCGTGGTTTACCAGGAAAAATATCTATTAGAAAAACACATTTTGTCCAAGGACTACAGGGACAAAGAATCATGGCACACACCAGCCAGGCTGCTGGATTCAACAGGCATTCTTCAGATTTCAGAAAGTAGAAGTAAGCTGGCCTTCTATCATGTACTACTTGGGGAGTACAGAGCTCTAGAGACACTTGTGTCCTTGTCAGAGCTGTAGAATAGAAGATAATCAAGCCACATGCCCAGTACTTGATTGAAAAAGTCTTAATGACCCACAACCTCTCTTTCTCCATCTTGGTCCCTGTAATTGTGACATTGACATGAATTGGCTATTGAAAAGAGAAAGTCTTAGTGAGGATTGGACAGAGACCTGCTATCACTGGGAAATGGATTCTGTATAACTAGCAAATGCCTTGATTTAGGTCCACATTTTCAATGCTAAATTTGATGGCCAGTCCTTGTATTAACAAAAGTTCTATGATTTCTGGTTACAAAGCTTTGTACTGCAGGTAATGACCTGTTGATTTCATTTGCAAAGGTTTGAAAGGTAGAAATGAGCCTGACAAATAAGTACCTCTCATGAAATCATTTTGAGAGCTAAAAAAGTATTTAGCAAATAAATAGCACTTCAGAGTTGAACTTCAGCAATGGCCTAATTTCCTGGAAGTATTTCAGAACAGTTACTTTATAAAGCAGTAGCATTTAAGATTTTATTGCTTGTGTAAGTTCAGGATACTTTTAGAGAGAAGTGATGTTTGTTCTGTGTTCCCAGAAGCAGCAGAGAAGGGTCACCATAACATTGCAGCCATTTTTCTCCTCTGTCAAGCAGCCTGATAGTATCTATGCTGCTAAAATGAAAGAGGATCAGGCCATGGGGTCCAGAAAGTGGCACATGATTATCCTTCCTGTTGAATGATTTAATTTGATTTTGGTCTGTACTAGCTGGTTCTCTCCCAAAAGAGCACTTGAGGCCAATGAAACCACTCACATGGGCCAGGGACTGTTTCCAGCAAGACAACTGTTTTTGTGGGGTTTGCTGTCTGGATGTGAACTGACCTACATCCCTGTGCCTCTGGGACTGCAAAATGAGGCCTGTCCAGTTTTATTTACTATTACAATCACTGGTTATTTGCTCTTTCCCAGGAATTCCTAGACTTGATTTACTTTATCCACACACCCATATATGTTATGCAACTCCCTAGCATGCACTAAGGATGGACAACAGTACGGTAGGGACAACCAACAGTCCAAAGGGTCAGAGCTCAGGGCCAGAGAAATGTTCCAGTTTTTGGAGTACACATGAAACATGACATACTGTTTCAGTCATCTGAGATGTCTAAAAAGGGCTGGGAAATTTTAAGAAACCAAGATGTCTTCTCAGTATTGACCAAATCCTCAAGCAATATGCCCCATGTGTCTTCAAGCTCTTTAGTAAAACCTGCATGGTGCAATACCTGATGGTATTAGACTATAATCACCTCATATCCTTGGTTTTGTTTGCTAGCGAATAATTTCTTAATAAATACATGTGAAATCCTGGGTTATTGGATTAGCATCTGTGAACACATGGTTGTTTTGTCTGTGAAATTCCTCTGAGAGTTACTGTGTCAACATTTGTTGTGCAATGCTTTTATTTGCTGTGTAACAGGGTGAGACCAGCAGTGAGTTTTCCCGTAAATGTAAATTTTTTTCTTGGCTGACACAGCTTGCAGGGCCTTGCTAAAAACATCTGGGTTGTGGCTGCATTCCTTACAGGTTTAATGGGTATGCCTGGGGGGTATGTGCAGGTATGTGTGTGCCCACAGGTGCAAAACTACACATTTACTGGAGGGACTGGAAATGCTTTAGCACTGGCCAACACCAGTACATGTCTCAGTGTCTTGGCTTAGTTTTTAGCCTTAAGATATATGTCCTATCATTCTAAAATCAATGAGACTTGAGAAAAACCTTGAATGCAGCAGGAAAACAGCACAAGCAGTCAGTCCTTGCTAGTCCTTGCAGTTGTGGCTGGCACTGCTGGCCCCAGCTCTTTATTTGTGCCACCTCTTAACAGCCTTAAAGATGGCTGAAGTCTCAAAGCACTGCCTAGTGCTCATGTTAATCCATTCCAAACTCCTCAGTGCTTGTTAGCTGGCCAATGTATTTCCCCCATGCAGCTACATGGTCTCCAGGCCAGGCTATCTTGTGTCTAGACAGCTTAAAGAGCAGGAAGAGTTGGTATACATAGCCTAAAACCATCTTTGGGATTCACACAGATCCAGTTGTCTCAGAATGAGACTTTATACATGATTTTCCATAAAATCTGGTAGAAGAAACAATGTAGTGAGAGAAAAAGAAATAAAAACCCAATTATTATGTAGATAATGTTCCCAAATTTTCCCTCTGAGAGACACAATACCTCCCCCTCTTGCTACAACCAGTGTTCAAAGGACCAGGAGAAATTTGATTGCATCTTGGTGGGAACTTTGCATACTGAGAAAGACAATATCCAGTATGTGTGTTCTGGGAAAAATGGTATATAGTGAAATAAAGATGACGACCCTGTTTTAGGTCTGTATCAGCATGTATGTGTCCTGGGAGATGATGTAAATAAATTCACTCTCACTCAAAAAATGCCAGCTTTGGCATCTTTTTCTATTTGGAGAGGATTTACAGCAGCCTTTGCTTCTACATGTGCCTGGACTAACTGCACAAGTAGAATGCTATAACCAGCTTTATGTATGTCCCAGTACTTACACAGCTCTCCTCATCATAAGATTTGATAACCAGAGTAATAGTTTTTTATTCCCAAAATAAAACAACATTCCTTGTGTTGGTTAGCTGTCTGTTGGGATCAATGATGCCTGTAGTATGAGCAAGTACAGTTATCAACATAAATACCATAATTATTCAGAAAGTGAATAATACAATCACTTTAAAAGTCTCAGTGTAATTGATGCCAACAGTAAATTATAAAACCATGGCTTTGCTTTACCAGAAGCTACTGATCAAGTCTTGTTAAACAATCACTGACCAAAAGCACTGCTGGCAGCTGTTTGCCACTGCTTATCTCTTGCTAAAGCTTATTTTGCATATTCACACAATACAGTTCTTTGAGGCTGCATAATAAAAATCCATTTAAAGAAGTGCTAAAGTGAGTTGATAGTTTTCTCTTGCATGCTGTGGCATAGAAGTCTGCTCACTGGCCCTTGACCACAAGAAGGGAATACAGCCACATAAGGAACACATGCAGGAGAGCAGGTCCCCGAGGCTGAGCTCTGAGCAATTAGCACATCTCCTGAGTTAAGCCAGAAGATTCAGTATGCCAACAGCATCCTTCTGCTGGTCAGAAACAACTCCTTTGTGTTTTGCAGTAGAGAGAGAAAGAAATCAATTGCAGTTTATACTCCTGTGCCCCCTGTCATACACAGTAATGGCTCTGCTGTTACTTACAGTGGCAGCTCATCACAGTGAGCAATGCGGCAGAGCCGCAGCGTGGTGCAAAAGGAGCTGATCTGCAGCAGCGTTATGAATGTGGTGATGCAATGGCTTTAGGTGGCAGCAAGACCGGGGCAGGAGGTTATTGAATAAGATTCTATTTGGGCTGGAGAGAGAATGAACAAAGAATTGATGCAACAGCTCTCAGACTGCAGGCAATTGCCAAAATTGTCAGGTGTAAAGAAATTGTGATGGTGTTTTGTCAGGTTATGACTGGCAAGCAAGAGGAAACAGCAAGTTAAGCCCTGCAAGAAGAGATGGAAGAGTGGAAGTGCACTGGCAAAAGCTGTCTAAAGAAGACATTAAGAGAACAGGGAGAAAAAGGGACTTCCCAATGGTGGGGAAAAATACGTCTTGTAAATGTTATTTTTGACAGCTTTTTCATGTTTTCAAGTTATGTTCTACCTCAAAACATTTTTCTTTCAGCTAATGGTGTTTTGCTTTTGGCAGGGCACTAAACTGCTGATCTGTTTTCACTTGGGAAGGTCTTGCCCCAGGCTGCAAATCAGGGAGTGCTTTGGGAATCATAGCATCCTGCTTCATGCATCTCTCATTCTGTAAGGTAAAGGATGCCCACGGGTCTCAGGGTATGAGCTCAAGGAGCCATGAGAAGCACACTGAGGAAACATAGTCTCCAGTGAAAAAGAGATTTGCAAAGGATACCTCGCTTTACTAGTGCTACTATTACTACTTTAACAACAGCAGGCTGGTAGACATAACTTGCTATCCTTCAGTTAGTCTCCAGATATACATTGGTCCCAAATCTTGTCTATGCAGGTGGACTCCCATCTGGCAGGAATTTGGGAAGATTCTCCCATGTCACTGTATAGGCAGACAAATTTCCTATCACTCTGCAGACATTTATTTTCTGCTCCCAGGTTAGGAAAAAATATATCAGAAAAGTTTTATTCCTTCCTAGGTTTCCGTTACTTTTTGGCTGGTCTGCCTGGAGATATTCTGCATGTTATGTTTAACCTGCAGGCACAACTGACCTGTGATAATCCTGATGTATCCTTCCCACCTTCAATTCTAGGGCATCTCCTTCTTTTTCCAGCTTGTTATTTTTCACAAAGGGAGCCTGTCACATGGTTATTTGAGAAGAAGTCTAGTTTTGTGGTCCCTTTAATAGTATATGAACCTGTAGTTTATCTTTTAAAAACATGTAATATATTAATATTATGAAAGGTATGGACTCTTCATTATATATGAAAGGTATGAAATTTCATAAATATATGAAAGGTATGGACTCTTCATTACCTTTCATGAAAATAGGCAGGTGGGGAGAGGAAGATCTCTCCTATGTCTGCCCCAAGGGGACAGACACAATGCAGACTTACTTCCTATTACTCTGATTATCTACACCAAAAATAAATTCCTAGAAACTGAGTTTTAATAGCTTTTCTAAGCTGCTGCTTAGCAGATCACCTTTTTGCAAGGAAGCAACAAAGGCTGAATTTCATTCCATATTCTGATAATGTTTACCAAATAGTGTTAACTAGGAGGAATTTTTTCAGCATTCCTGTTTTATAGAGATTCCTCCATTCTGTTCTTGTACCTACTGCTTTGCAACAGGCAAGCCTTTTTACTGAGCAGTTTGTGATATTTTCCAAGTCACTGGCCTCAGATGATCTTAGCAATGTGGATAACAAGCTTACCCCACCTACCTAGATCTGTTTAGCTTACCTTGATCTGACTTAAATTTAATCTGTCACAGTTGTTCAAAGATCAGGTCATCTAATATCAAACTCCTCCCAAGTATTCTGACACATGGTCATAGGGAAAATGCATGGTCATTTAATTCAGGTAAAACAAAGGGGTTACCACTCTCTGCCAGGTAATTTTGGTAAGTTTCTTCATTCCATAGAACCATGGGACAACCCCTGTTGTTCCCTTCATCTGACACTCATCCATCTGATTTTAGTTTCTTACCGAGAAAAAATGTCCTGCATTTATTTGTCAGTTTAATATCAGTATGGTGGACCACAGTGGCTGGAGATGCTTCTGTACTGAAAGGGAGAAAGTGTGGCCAGCAGACATGCATGCCATAGGAATGACTGTGAGACTGGACAGTGTCATCCCAGACACTGGTCCTACATGAACCTGTTTTTCTTTCAATGGTCATACTCCTTTGAAGAAAACTTCTACCTATTCACCTTACTTTTCCTCTCATGCAGCATTAGACAGCCAGCCAGCTGGTTAAAAAACAAACAAATAAAAGCCCATAATGTCTATTCTAAAATGCTGTAAAATGTACTCAGGTTTTCAGGAGGGGTGATGGAACTGAAATGCCCCTGATGTGGCAGGGAAATCACAAGTCAGGCAGGGAAAGGAATTGTGGTATCACAGTAGGAAGGAAAGCAGATCCTTACTGGACACCTTCAGTCTGGCAGCAGGAGGGAATGTGTCTGTGAGGAGCCCACAGAGAAGGAGCTGACCGGGCTTAGAAGTAGGAAGGGAAAAGATGGAGTGGGTAATTAGAAAGAAAAAGGAGAGAGAAAAAGTATTCAGATGGGTCAGATAAACAGTGAGATGTCAGGGACCGCATGAAGCATCTGAAATGCAGCCTTCATTAATATTTTGGCTGCCTTATCTCAGACTAATTTATTTTATGGACATGGAGAGCTGTTCCTGCTGATGTATTGAGATGATTATCTGGCAACTTTATTGTTTTTTGAAACAGGAATTCTCAATGTTTCTTGAGGCTCTGTGCTGGTTTTCCACATTTCCCTATGTTTGAAGACATGAATCACCAAGTCACTATATCTCTGTGCTATCGATCAGGAAATTTCCAGGTGATTTTTTTCTTGCCTTGAGCAGATACAGAAGCTATTGCTACCCAGTAGACTCATGGTCCAATCACATGTTGTGCTAAATGCCACAAGAAAAAGGTTAGAAATTGTGGACAAGAGATTTGAGAGTAATCAAGTAAGCAAACATCTGGATGCTCTACAAACTACTACTTACTACTCCAGAGCAAATTATAAAGACAAAATAACCGACTACATTTATTTGGATTTTATTCTACTTATTTTCATCTGTATGCTATTCACAAAAATTTATTATTTGCTCAAGCAGAAAAATAACCCAAACCTGCAACCTGATATTATTTTCCAGACAGCTGAAAAAGGTTATAAAAGCCTTTCAGTTAGTGTGTGGCAACCTTCCCCTCCAACATGGCTACCCCCACAAGAGAGAGTCTCCAAGGAAAGCCACTCCTGCTCTGGCTTACTCTTTATTGCAAGCTTTAAAGAAAGCAAAGCTTTATCCACCTGAGGATAAGGTTTATGCAAGGAAACTACTGGTAGAAACATGATAAACAAGAGAGAGTTTAATCTTACTATATTTCTGATAGTAAGAAAGAAAATCTGTTGCTTTGAAAGCATACATGCATATCATATGTGCTGATAGTACTGCACTTGGTTGAACAACCACTTGCTATCCAGCCTTTTGTCTTTATTTGCATCCAAGAACAGTCAGAAAGGATGGGACTGCCAGCACAGGTACCTGAATGGACTTGAAATATGTAAGCAAAGTTGTCACGGTCCAGCTATTCCAGAGAGAATGCTTAGCTCTGTAAGGAAAGAGTGTAGGAGACTTCTTTTATTCAGGAATAAACTTTGAAGATTATCCAGTGGTATCTGCAGTGGCATATATCCAGTGGTATCTGGTATATTATCCAGGGGACTGCATGCAGAACTCTTCATTGTTGTAAAGATATGTTTTCTCTAATAGTTACCTTTGAGAAAGTTTTGCAAAGGCAGAAGGCCCCTTTGTGCAACCATCTGTAAGGAAACCAGCCTTGGCACAAACATAAATGCATTTGACAAATGTAACTGAGTTACCTGTGCTTACAGGTGGGGCTCATTACAATAATAATAATAATAATAATAATGACAATTGCATGATGAACTGGGGGCTTTAGGGGGTCCAAACCGGCTAGCTCTGGACCCAGAGCCCCTGGCTCAATCCCACATAGACAGGAGCAAAAGATGGAGAGGCACTCTTTCCTTCTAGGAAGCCATGTCCTGTTTTATTTCCTAGGCAGGAGACACCAAGTGGCTCAGGTGACCTTCCATGTGGGAAAGAGAGTTTGGCATCCTCCCAAGGGGATTTTAAAGGAGGGCAGAGGAAGGGGACCATACCCAATGGGATACAAGTGAGGAGAGGTGAGGGGAGGGGCAAACCAGGAAGAGATCACCAACACAGAGGCTTGGGGGGGAAGGAGGAGGCCATGTGATACAGACCATGTGAACAATGCAAACCATCAAACACCCAGTGCAAAACAGCTAAATAACTATTTAGTGCAATACAACAGACAATGTAAAATGGTGATTTTTTCATTAAGTGGTTCTGTGAATAAGAAGCTGCAAGCATAGATTTATTCTCATTACTTTAATATGGCTTTACTATTAATGCACGTTGTTTTGACGTTTGAGTGCATCAGGCTCAACAGCATGTTCAGTTCTGTGCAGACTGTTTGCTCAACTGAGTAGCGTATGGTGGAAAGAAGCTCCTTTATTAAAAGAGAAGAATCAACCTCTTACTCTGTAAAGCTTAGTCTGTATGTTTTGCTGATCTAAATCTACTCAGTGCAAGCATATGTTTGTGTGGCTTGAAGAAAAACATATTGACAATGTCAGACGTGGTTATCCATCACTATAATGGCTACTTTGGCAATTGCACTTCAGCAATACTTTTTAATTCTGATGGAAATATGAAGTAAATCTGCCAGAGGTAAGGCTGGTGTCTAAGCAAGAGCTCTGTTGTGATCAGTTGTGGCAAGGGCATCATGGTCTAACAAAGAGCCTCAGGCCTTGATTCAGAGCTGACCAGATGCACAGTCTCATCAGCTGTGATGGATTTCACAGCGGAGCTTACATTTGGCAGAGCAAGGTTCAAAGTATGTCCCGACCAAGAGCTGACACATTTTGACACATCCTCCAGCAATAAGCAAAATAAAGCGTAACATATCTTATTTACTCTGCATGTCACAGGGCCTTATGCTGACAAGGGTGACAGTTTGCCCCCGGCACCTGAGCAGCCCAACCTCACACTCGGTCATGGTCCGACGGGCAGCAGAGCCGCTCACTTCAGCACAGACCTGGGCACCTCCCTCCTCACACAGCCCATCTTCATCACAGACACAGATGCTGGATGGCACTAAGCAAAAGCACAGAGGAAAAACACTCAGGATAGCAACCAAGTCACCAAAAAAAACTCCAGAATAAAATGTTTCTGGGAAATCTGTAAGATTTAAAGCAATTTTCTGGAGGGTGCTCTGCTTTCACAAGAAAGACATGGACCTGTTGGAGCAGTATCAGAGGAAACCACAAAAATTATCAAAGGGCTGGAGTACCTCTCCTACACAGACTGACTGAGAGAGTTGCCATTGTTCAGCCTGGAGAAGAGAGGGCTTTGGGGAGACCTTATAGCAGCTTCCAGTACCTAAAGGGGGCTTATAAGAAAGATAGGGATAGACATTTTGATAGGAACTGCAATGCTAGGACAAGGGATAACGGTTTTAATCTAAAGGAGACCATATTCAGACTAGATATGAAAAAGAAGTTTTTTAGGATGAAGGTGGTGAAACACAGGATCAAGCTGGCCAGAGAGATGGTTAAGGCCCATCCCTGGAAACATTCAAGACCATGTTAGACAGGGCTCTAAGAAACCTGGTCTAATTGAAGACATCCTGGGTGATTGCAAGCGGGTTGGACTAAAGGATCTTTACAGGTCCCTTCCAACCCAAAGCTTCCTGTCATTCTTTCTTTAACCTAATTCCCTAATTCTTTCAGTAACATTAGCTGATATTCAGTCTCAGTGAAAAAACTAGAAATGGAAACAAATTGTGCATTGCTGGGGCTTCCTCCGCTTGGAGAGGCTGATCATGCTTGTGGGAAAAACTTGCTCAAGGTGTCTCAGATGCTGTACTCAAAGCCTTCTCTGATGTTACTTCTTGAATTAGTCCATGTATCTACTACTCCATAGCTCAGATAACTTGTAAGATGAGAGATCTGTCTTTGGACACTAACAAACTGACCACGCAAACCCTTACAACTGGCATCTATATTTTCATAAAGACAGTTTCATGAAGATCAAAGGATCTACTCCTACAAATAAATGTGTGCAGCTGTATCAGTGACATTCAGGTAAGAAGATTCCACCTGATATTTATTTTTCATAACTGTGTCTTTTTTTTTGGTGTTGTATGCAATTTTTTTGCCTGTGTTTGTCTTTGCTGAAGCTCCAGACAGTTTTAACTTTGTTGTTGTTATTATTTTTGTCTGTTCAACCCTGCTAAACAAAACAGATGAACTCCTCTCTAGTAATCCTTTTTCTTTTCAAATTATGACAATAACCATGCCTCTAGCTTGTACACTTCTAGAACTCTAATTTATTAGTTCATATTTCCATTCCTGGCAACCCTTCATTAAATGCAATGTAGCGTGGGACACTCAGGGAAAATAAATCAGGGATTTGAAAACTTCCACTGCAGACTTATTACAAAAACCAGGAACTATTTCCTCTGAGGGAAGAGACCTCACCTGTAATCATTATAGGAGAAACTGGGGAGAGACAGTGAACAAACTGTACAAATCTACAACAGTAACTGGCTTTCCCAGCTAGTCTACAATAAGACTTTTAATTCCTAACCACAGGATTCTGCTGGGGAAGACTGCTTGGTAAATTTCAGGAGAGGATTAGTTACTCCCATAGGCAGTAAGGGTTCCTGCAAGTGCTGTTTTAAGGAATCTGAACAGATAGATACAGTGAAAAAGAGTACAGCAGGGATTTCACCCAGAGGAGAAGGTGGACCAAAAGGATGATTCACTTAACAGGGACTAGGAATAAGCTTTTCCTGTACATAGCACATTTTGTTACAATATCCTGCAGGGTTCTCTTTCTGTGGTGGAAGACTCCTGCCATGTTTGGATACCAAACACTTGGCTAATGGTTTGAGCCCGCTTAGCAGTGCCTGGTGCTTCTGGGAGGGACTGCAGATGCCATACCAGGACAGACCACCTGCCCAGCTACTAATGTGTAAGTGGGGATAAAGGTTTCCTTTCAGTCATATGAACAGTTTTGCTTACAGTTGTGAAGAATCTCTTACCATTGCATTTTTCCCATGAACGGCAGGATCCACATGGTATTTCAGCTGTCTGGGGTACTTTGCAGTTTTCTACATTAGTCAGAGAGTATTTTCTGCCCATGCACTCCAGGGCATGCATCTTGCAAACAGTTAAAGGTGTGTTTCTCTTGGTTCTTTGATCTGTAGCGCAAGTGTCCAGGGAAGGACTGAAAACAAAAGCAGGAATTGCACTGTTTCAATGTGCTTTATCTTGGTAACTCTTACAAAGAGCTGAGGGACTGGAAAACATTCAGAGTCGAGTTGCAACTTCTCTGTTCACTTAAGTAGCTTCTAAGAGTGCAGCAAAGAACTCAAGACAGACATACAGACAGTCCAGACTTCCTCATTTTCCACAGCATGCTGTAACTCAGCAGCGTCAAGATCTGATCCCTTTTGAAGGACAGGGATATTACCATCTTTTTGCCATTGACCTCAGCAGCAGTGAGAGAGAGAGTTTAGTTGAAAATATTTCAGATCTCAATTATTCCCTAATTTATGACACATGCATGAATATAAGTACACATACACAAAGCATTTCTTATACATATGACATATACAAGCATGCACATACAATATTTTATAAGTATTTCTTAATTTTAAGGTGTTCAAATATACTTTAGGATTTTTATTCTGCTGTCTTTTAAAATGCTCAGTTTTTACTAAATAATACCTTATAATCGACCATGAGAAATGAAAGATTTTTCTGGAAATATACATCTCCACAGAAATGTTAAGAAAAAAAATTACCCAGAAAAATTGCTTATTTCTTGAAATGCAGGTAGAGCTTTAACACCCACATAAATGAGCTTTTAAAACTGGTAATAACAATTCTTGGGCAACCTTAAATGATGTTTGCTTTGGGGACAGTTCCAGGAAGTTGCCACCATTTGTGTTTCATGCTCCAAGTGTAGGAGGAGAGTAAAAAACCCTTCCATTACTTCAATTCCAGGAAGTTGTCATTATTTGTGTTTCATGTTCCAAGTGTAGGAGGGGAGGAAAAAAACCCCTTTCCATTACTTCTGAGTTTTAATCTTGAACTCCTAGCTTCTCCACTTGTTCTCAATGCAATCAGCAGTATTTGTGTGGAATGAACAAAAGAGTGACTATCTGGAGCAGAGCATGCCTGTGCTCTCCCAGATGCACTTTACAGCCATGGGTAAGGGACTTCACAGGGTACCAGAGAGCACAGATAGGCTCCCAGGGGATGGAGAGCTTTGAAATTCAGACCCAAAGCCTATTTTTCAGCACAGCTCCTCATTTTAAGCTCACAAACCCTTCCATTGAAACTTT
This sequence comes from Urocynchramus pylzowi, assembly GCA_013397555.1. Classification (NCBI taxonomy): domain Eukaryota; kingdom Metazoa; phylum Chordata; class Aves; order Passeriformes; family Fringillidae; genus Urocynchramus; species Urocynchramus pylzowi. The sequence continues at coordinate 347,379 of VZRH01006249.1, forward strand.
TGGTGTCTAATAGGCCAGTTCTGAGCATCAACCTCAGCTAAACAGGTGCTTGGTGGGGGGAAGAGTCTGATGAGGTACAGGTAAATGGCCCTAATGAGGAACAAGTAAATGGCCCTAATGAGCTTCACGAGGCTCACTGAAGGGAAGGGGAATGCCTGTAGGAGGAGGGAAGAGAAAAGTCTAGTAAGAATGCCAAAACTCAAACCTTGCTGACTTAATGGTCAGGCATTACAGTAATGTTTCTTTCTTTTTATTTTTTTTTTCTTTTTTTTTTCCCTGTGAATTAGGAAGTGGATTTTGATCTATAAGTAAGGCACTAAGGAAAAGAGCCTTCTCCAAGCTTTGGGAACGGTTCTTAAAAAGATGACTTTGAAGCCTTTTAGAAGAGCTGGCTTTACAGAAATTTTAAAATACCTGTAGCATAGTGCATCTTTAAGGTATTTAAAATATAGCATGGGCTTCATTAGCTGAGCATGAAAATTTTGGTGTATCTACCTGTGACCAAATATTTTTATGAACTGTATTATATCTTCCACTTAGGTTAGCATCCTCAACCACAGGCTGAGGTACCTTAACTGCTGTGCTGGGTCAAAATGACAGCTACTAAATCCCTTGTAAAGTTTGTTGCATGAATTTTCCTTAATCCTCTTTTGTCAATATAAAGAATGAAGTTAACTTTATTCTGAGGCACAAGAGAACAGACCAAGGGATATATAGCAGCAGGCACCTGATAAAACAGGTGCACTTGTATGCATTGCACTATTTGGTCATTTGGCTGCACAGTCTCTAAGACAGTGGAGCCCTGATTTTTATATGAAAGTTATCTTTACAGATAGAAGTATAAGTAAAACTAACTATTTCTATATCATCCTAAAGAACAAAGTGTGTTCCAGGGAAAGCAATTGTATTTAATCTGTAATTAATTTTTTTTATTATATTTAAATTGTTCAGATGTCTTCTTTACTTGCCTAAGTGGTAAGTGTAAATATCTGAGTCTTAAGGTCAAAATCTTGCAGAGAAGGCAGCTTAATTTACCTAAAAATATTAAGATCAGACCTCTGCACTGATCTGTCTGCTTTGCACCACTTTAGCAACACTCAAAAGAAGAAAGGGAGCTGATTTAACTAGCTGCCCTGAACTCCAACCCAGGAGTTCAGGGACCATGTTGCCAAGCTCTCACTAGAGTTCAATGCCTCATACTGTATTGAGAGTGATTTACATATTTTCTACAGCTGGGTCAGTAGAAGAAAGACAGTAGAAATCAACATGTTAAGATGCATAAGAAAAAGAATGGAGAATCTTTACCCATAAGATAAATTAATAATTTGCACTCAATGCTGAGAAAGGATATTTCCCAGGGCTGGGAATATCAGTACAACAAAAATTTTTAGAAGAAAGGAATAATCCTTGTGTAAAGTGAATATGAGAAATTCAATACTTTTTACCTGAAAAAATAAGGTTAAGGACAAGAACAATATTTTACTAAAGCACATATTGTGAGAAATTAAATAATGTGTTAAGTTCATAAACTCCTTCACTACTTTTCACCTGCAATAAGAGGTAGGAAACTTTCGGTGAAAAATTCATCATGCTGGGAATGATTTTAACTTCCTGGAATTACATTTGAGATGAGAAATTTTAATGTAACACGGTCCAAGAACTCTCAGGAGAGACATAGATTCTTTGCAAACAAATTTGAAGGAAAAGAAGAGGGGATAGTACTTAAAAATTATCAAATCTCATGTTTCACTGTGGAAATAGCTCTTTGCTACTGAGGCTGAGGTTCCATCTGTATTAACACACCATGCTCTGGCCCCTTCCATGTGTTAGGGACAATTTACACAAAGTAGCTGGTGTCCCTCTTTGCCCCAGAAAACGGGGACTACATCAGAACTGGAATGGTCTCTCATCCTGGTCACTCCTGAGCTGTGCCTAGGAATTACACAGGAACTGGCCCTTGTCAAAGGTCTACCAAGAACTGCTATAGCAATTTAGCTGCTCTGCTGCCTAGGGATCATTCCCTTACTCTCACTGTTGAGGACAGATGTAGCCTAAGGCACCCTACCACGAGAGACAAATTACCAGCCTGTTCTAGGGTTCTTGTGCTGTTATGGGCAGTCTGTATGTAGCTAGTCTCTTGGAAAGTGAAAGGATGGAGGAGAGGTCTGAAACCATGGTGTTCCTGAATTACCACATGAACTCTTCTTGCCCCAAACACTCTTCAGAGAAGAGGCTACTGGTGAAAGTCACTGCCAAAACAAAGCAATTTAATTCTGCTCTCTGAGGAAAGAACAGACCAAGATTTGCTTACATGCTTTACTCCTACGGCCTTATAACAGGCTGGAAGATTAGTCTGCTTTGACAGCTGATGATTTATCCCTCTATCATTAGATGTATTATTTCAAGACAGTGAAATGATGGCATGAGGTAACAAAAAAGACTGTTATCTATATTCCTGCCATTTTGAACATAATTATAAAAAATAGAAACAGGCAAGTAGTAGATTAATTACAAATGAAGCTTCAGTGCGTAGCTACATGTTATTCATTTAACCTCCAAGGTTACTGTGACTCTGCCCAAGGCCTTCCCTCGCTCTGACTCCCCTTGTATTCTGTGTAACTGACCTCAACACATACATAAACCAGAAAAGGAGTTTCTGATCCTTTTAAATAAGTATTGAGAGAAAAGAGCAGGACCAGATTACTTAAAGTATTTAGGTGTTTAAGGATAAGAATAGCATTAGATTGCAGAGTTATTACAAACCTGGCACTTAGCTTTGCACACAAGACAATAGGCACTACCCTAACCCTAGGGAACTACCCAGGGGATCTGCATCTGAATTAAGCTCTCCAATTTTAATTTTGAGATGTTCAGAGTGCTAATCTTGTCTTAAAATCAGAGTCATCATGCAGAGCACTCTTGGTCTATGTGCCTGATGAGAAGTACCAATGCTCCGCTGAAAGTTCTACCTTGAAATCACTTGAAACATCTTCACAGTTTCTTCCTCCTACTACACATGGGTAAGACATATTTGGTCTGTCATCCTGAAGCTTCCAAACCACTCAACTCAGTCACATAAATCTGGCCAGATTTCATATCTAGAGCCCGCACCCACTTTATAGGAGTGACTTGATAGGAGACATCATCCAGTCTGTGCAAACCAGCACAGATGTTGGAGTGCTAAGCTCTTTGGCACATTTGTTCCTCAGCACCATTTGGTCTCAGGTGTCTTCTGGCTAGTCCTTCATTTTGGTTCTCTTCCTTTTCTGTCTCTCAAAGAACTGAGAGACTTACTCATTTCCTTACATTATTTCTTCTGCATTGCTTATTGCAGAATATAGGCTTAGATTAAACAGGAAACAGCAAACTCTAATCTGCAAGTTATGAAGTCAGGAAAAGTGACATGACTGGGCTGTGAAAACTGCTGTGTAAATGTGAGATGGAATTAGATTACTGTGCCTTTCATAACCCCCTAGTCTCTCAGCAGTGAAAAGAAATGTGCTTTATTTCCCTAGCTTATTGCTTTGATGGTTTGTGTCCCAAGGGCCTCTCTTCTAACTTTTCCTCAATCCTCTAAATCTTGAAAATATAATTTTATCTTTTTTTCATCTGCTTCCCAGATCAAGCAAAATTATGTCTTCACTTTCTGTCATCCAACCAAACTCCAGCACTGCTGAAACTCACTGACAATTCTGACAAGGCAGGTAGGTGATGAAGAGGACATTGATTGAGGCGTAAAGCAAACCAATTATGTCTCTTCCTCATGTAAGTCAAGATTTCTCCTCTGTCATAGACTGAAAACTTAAGAAATTTAATTGGTCTTGAATAAAGTGAGAATCTAATTGCCAAATTGAGCCTGAACTTACCCACACTCATAGGGCATTTTGCACACACATTGTGACTGATATACTTTCTCCCATGGCTGACATTTAGGCTCTGTCACTTCTGTTTTCACACTGGGCACTGAAGTAGAAGAACACACAGATATTAAGGGTCAGAAAAACAAGATCTGCTGTGAAATTATCAGTTGAGTTTAAAAGGCTCTGAATTATATAGTCATGTCATAAAGTCACATCCTACGTGGTCATTAGAAGTATGTACTACAGGGAAGTAATCAACAGTATTAAAAAAGATATGATACACTTTGCAAAGTTACTGTTCAGTAATTTATCCATGGGTCACCAGCCAGATGGAATGAGACAGGTACTATGTTAAAACTTAAGCATTTATCTCATTTCTGCAGCAGTTATTTGTTTCTGCTAAATTTAGCACTGTTGAATCATAGCTGGGAACAGTTTTGTCATTGGGTTTCAGAATTATTGACTTCACTGTTGTCACTAGAAAAGCTAAAGATCCAAAACCCTATGTGAACCCAAATACCTTTATACACTGATGGTAATGAAAGTTACAAGTTCCATCATCAGTCCTCAATTTGTACCAACTTTTAAAATAAAAATAATAGTAATTATTGGGGAATTTTCATGATCGCGGGTGTACCATTCTTTAAGTAGAGAGTTGTACTCCAAATTTTGCTAAACATTTCTTTGTAGGTTTCTGTCGCATGTTAACAGCAAGACTTTGCTAAATCCATATGGACACAACCTCCAAGGAGGTTTTATCCCGATTTTTTTTTCAGATTGCGTGTCTGCTCATATGAAAATTTAGTACTACAGATTGCCTTTCCTAAAAAAATACCTCCCTTACAGATTAAGACTTGCTAAGCAAAACAGACAAATTACCAGATAAGAAGAAAAAATAATAAAATAAAATAAAAAGAATTGCAGTGCATTATGATACAGACAGCAAGCATAACCCTATCTTCCTGCAGAGGGAAAATTTTCACCGAAAATCACTGCATTTTCTTTATCCTCTGGGTAGTTGGTTGCATAGTGACTAAACACTCCCATTCAAACACATCTATGCCACTGTGTCTGTGAATACTTATCTTCATAATTTTTACCTTTATTATCTCATACTCCTTGAGTTTTTAACTATTATTAATCCAATTGTTCTTTATTTTTTTAACTTTTGTACTAATACAATGCTTCTATACAGCCAAGCACAAGCTGTTTTTCTTTCTGATGGAAGCATTTGAAACTTTCCAATAATTGCTGGAATTTGAGAACATGATGTTAACAAAAAACCAAAACCCAAGTGAAAATCAGTCAATGCTGCTAAACCTAAGTAACTGGTAACAGCAGTTCAGCACTGCTGGTCTGGCAGTTTAGCAGCAGCAAGTAATTTATGTACAGCTATACTATTCTTTCAGAAGTCACTACAATTCCTGTTGATGTGTTTATGACAGCAGATGACTTACACTAGGAATTTCACAGGACTGCTGCCTTTTGAAGTCTAAGCCTGACTGTCACCTTCCTCTGTCTGCAGCTGAGGCAATGTCAGCAGCATTGGCTGATAAGGACAGGACAGAAAAAAATGTAGGAGATGTGCCTAGTCTCCTGCAGCAGTGGCTGTTGTCCCCAGTCAAGGGTCCTCCCAGGTGAACATCTGGGACCTCAGGTGAAGATGTGGCACGCTTGAAGCACAAGCTGCTTGGGTGCCTCTGTGCCACAGATCAGCATGACAACAGTGTTCAAGAGAAATTCTTGTGTCTTCTATATCTGGAAAAGATGACTTAGAGCTGCTTGAAGCTATAGCCTATTTCCCTTTCTGCCACTGCCTGCCCATATCAAACTAGAGCTTAAACAGCATGAACTTAAAGCAGCATTTTCCCATTGCTTCCAGTTCCTGGATATTTACTTCGTATCAGCTGTCTGACTGCCAGATCAGCAAAAGCAGTCAACCAGCCCTGTCTCCCTCTTTCACAAGAGGCTCTGGTGCACTGAACAGCTTCCAGATAGAAAAAATCTAAGGTGTAGCTCATATGGTGGTAGTGTTATACAATGTGTGAAAAGTGAAACAGATTTGGGTGGCAAAATAGACAGCATAAATCCCAGGCAATCTCTTAAAATAGTTAGTGACAGCACTCGATAGCAATAGGAGAGTGGGAAGCAAAAAGCCTTAATGAAACTTCAATGAAATGCCTTCAGGCATCTTGTTTGAACAGACCACAGAAAACACACTCCCATGTTTTCTGTGCTTCTTGCCGGTGATGCAAGTGTGGCTTCTCTAACACTATCTCAGCAATAGCTCTGTATATATCTAAACTACATAAAGCTTAGTCGGAAAGAAACTCCAGGAGAGAAACTCCTGCATTGTACTTGAGGACTGCAGAGGCTTACCTGGTCTCTTGCACTGGATAGTCTTCACATCAGGAGACCACTTGAGGCTGGGCTCACACAAAATGGAGCGTGCCCCTTCCAAGTGCATGCCATGTGGACAAGACAGAGTTATTCTCTCACCAATCTCATACACAGGTTTCCATGGCTCTCCTTGCAAACCCTCCTCCAGCTCAGGCAGGAGACAAGCAGTTTCTGTGGATTGAGGCATTTGAGACAGCCACAGTAAATCAGTGGATTGCATAAAGCAGTCATGTATTTTACTTTCTCCAAAATTCCTTAAAAAATTGAAGAGGTTAGGTTTGCTGACTTTCCTGTAAAAACGTATCAGTCAGGATATTAACTCATCACACCAGTCAACATGCAAAACTAAGGACACAGAGACAATATCTTCTCCTATTGCCTGCAGGTGCAGCCCTAGCTGTATGAGGGCATCCCGCTCCTTAGGACCCATGTTTCTGTTGACAGATCCCACAAGGCAACTACAGCCTCCTAGCAGAGGGATATCACACATAAGGGACCCTGGGAGGACATGTCCTGGTACACACAGGGATGGCCTTAAAACTAGACTTTATGGGTATGTTTCTAATCCAGCATTGCAATATCTGGATTCACAGTAGAAGTCATTTTAGACCTGATTATGTCTAGGGAACTGGGAAATACAGGTGCGTCCTTTCCCCCATTGTAGCTGGAAAGCAGATGTTCGGAGATGTTCCATTGGAATTCAGAAATGGAGCTGTAGTTCAAAACAAGAATCAGTTAGACATACCCTGGCAATATCTCTCTCCAACTTGCCACTGTAAATTACTTCGACACTTAGCAATGGGATCACCAACCAGAGAATATCCATGTTTGCATGCATAAACAATGTTTTTCCCAACAGGGTATGTGTTTTCAGCATTCTGAAAGAAAATGAACAGGTGAAATTTTGGATATAAAATACAAGAACTACCAGCAGCACTCTTTTATTCCGGAAAACAGTAGCTGAGGACAGTGACAAGTAGTATTGCTACTCTACAACACAGTGATGAGAGAGACTGGAATATTGGGGGCAATCCTGGTTATCAAATCACTAAATGTGATCAAAAGGGGTATGGAACAGTGCTCTCTTGATGGCATATAAACAAACTGCAAATATGGCTGTTATCAAACATTAGCAGGGCAGGATAAGATCTTGAACAGCCTTGGGCTGGGGGGAGATCAGTGGAGACTATATGGCTTTGCCAATTTTTAGGATGGCATGTTATCAGCTTTCTAAAGGTTTACAGGGACTTGAAGACAGGTTTTTTCTCATTTTATATTTCACTGTCTTCTAAGGAGAGCTCTTACAAAAAATTGAGACTACGCCATGAATTGCAGGGAGTTTGTGAACCAAACCTTTAGTTTGTGAACCAAAAATATCAATGTCGGAGACATCTATTGATTACAAAAAAAAAAAAATCACTAGCAAAAGAAGGAGGGCAAGATTTTGGATCTTGCAGTTGTGCAGAGGCAACTAATGAATTTTGAACTAATCCTTTTATCTATTTATTGAGCAAAGAGACTTATGACAGCCTGATAACATGAAGAAGGCATAATCCATTCCTCCAAGGGAGGAATTAGTCCCCCTTGTCAAATAGGCCTAAGCTATGGTGAGCCAAGTACCTTGCCAGGTCTTCATTTCACCAGAAAAAGCAGAATAGTGAGTTACAGAGGGAAGATTCCTAAAATCTGTTTATAATTTTGTTATAGACTTCCTGAATGACTAAGCATTTTTTCTCTCTAGTTTGTTGTGATTTTATATGTAATCCACGTGGCTCAGTAAATTTTTAATACATATATGGAATAAAGGAGAAGTAGATGACTATTCTGTGTAGATATCATGGTCCAGAGAAGCAAAGATCTTGTTCTGGTTTTGAGGGTGGGGCTTTTTTGGTTTTATCTAACTTTTAGTTTGAATAGTTTTGGATATGTCATGTAAACTTCAGATAGTGAAAAATGCTGCAAGAGTGGCTATTCACTAGGCCAGACACTAAGCTTGCCAAGAGGAATACAAATTTGCAAGTAAACATCTATATTAACTGTAGAAAAGACATTGCAGGTAGGGATAGAACAGATAACAGAGCAATAGAAATAACTCACTTGAACAAATCCATTTTCTAAGAGAGGAGGAGGTGAACAAAATTCTGTAGGATTTATGGATAAATCAAAACAGTGTGGTTCAATCAAGCTATGAAGCAAACAAAAGTACAGTTTAGTTTGAATTTAGTCTTCTTTCCTTTCAAAATGCTACACTCCTCAGTGAAGCCCATTTTCAAGACTCTTATGCGTACATTTACATCATGATTATATTGAAATCAGGCACTGCCAGGCTATCCAAGAGAGTGGTAAATAGAACGCTGTCAAGTTTACTGGCTCTTACCCCATTTTCTAGCCTTATCTTCTGTGACATTCACAGCTTCTGAATTTCATTTTCTTTCAACTTAAATATTAAAGCTCAGTAAGTGATCTCCTTGAATTCAATAGTTTATGCACCCCTCTGAAACAAATTTTTAAATCTTTCAGCAGTTGTCTCCAAGTGTTTTTTATTACTTACCGAAGATGCTGCAGCTCTTCATCTTCACAGGCTTTGCTTTCATACTGCTCTCCCAGGCAGGCCTTCCCACCACCACGTGGGGAGGGGTTGTTGCAGGTTCTACTCCTTGATTTCCTTCCCCCTGAACACGGACTCCAGGAAGACCAGCAGCTCCAGTGTCCATCAACAATGCCTATGCAACATTTGGGAATATTTGGTTTAATGTGAAAAGTACTCCCTTTAAACCACTCTCTCTTTAAAGCATTCCCTATGAGAGGTTTTAAAGGCACAGGCTGTTCAAAGCTAGTGATGGCTCCAACTATACCCTTGCAGAAAATTCCAGATTGCAATAATCTCATCTCCCATCTTTACCCAGCTTTGACATAGGTATAATTCCACAGAGGCTATATATTATTGTTATATCAGTGTCTGAGAGAACATAAAAAGAGCTACCAGCTACTATTAATTATAAAATTAAAAAGAAAAAGGTTTTGAAGTCATTGATAATTAATTTAGGATATGTACTTACTTATAGATGGTTGCACTGAGCAGTCAGTATTGTCCCCTGTATTTAACACTAATAATAAAACCAGCTCTTTGCTAAGGGCTGTTTAGACATGCTAAACAAAGACTCAGGCTTGGCATGACCCTCCCCATGCTGTTTGTTTGCAGTGATGTCTCACCCCAGCAGCCACTGCATGGGTGTGCAGTGGGACAGACAGATTCTGGAAGCAGGAGAGCATATTTTGCCACTTCTAAATTCTCTCAGGTTAAAGAGTGCTGACCTGGCTGATCCTCCACAAGAATTCCCAGCTCACAAGCTGCTCCAAAGGTGTAAGGCTTGCAGTAACACACACACTGTGTTCCTTCCACGGCTGCCTCACCACCATTCTGGCAAGGCTGACATTTGCAGGGATCATTTTCAGCCATATATTCTTCAATGGCTTGTTTTAGGTAGTGCTTTTTGACTGAGGAGCAGGGCACTTCCTTTACCAGCTCATATAATGGTGTTAGCTACACACAGTAGGAAAACATGCATATTAAGTAGTTATGACTGTAATACAAGAGTTTATAAACACATTTCATCATGACAAATAATTTGTGACATATGCTTCTGCACATGGGAGTTAGCACATTAGATGCTCTAATTTGCTAATTAGCTAAAATCTTATGTTAGAATTATATGTTAGTTAATATTACCCTTTTTATGAACAGCCAGTTCTGTTTAAAAGCATCCTTTAAAGCTATTGGTATATCAGTCATGTTTAAACACATTTGAGCTATGAGAATACAGGTGAGATAAAAGTGAAACACAAACCTCCAATGTACAGTAACTTGAATTCTCACCCAGATGTTCCCAGCATAAAAAAAAAAAAGGACATTTAAGGAGCCCAATATGGCATTTCATTGGACAGTGATCAAAGGTAACAAAAATTGAAACTATTTTGCCTTTTAATTTACTACTTTATGATATTATATGCTTTTACATTTAGCCAAAAACTTCCTAACAGAAATATTTGGGGTTTATACTATTTTTGAGTACGTGGGTGATTCCCAAAAGGGACATAGACAAGGTAGTAGTGAATAGGGCCATGCCCAGCTCTGAAGTGTCTGACTTGGAGTATCTCCAGTTATGCTAAAGTTCTGGATGCTAAGTGAAGGAGGAGAGGTAAATGGGATATGCAGAAGTTGGCAAGTGAAGTGGAAGCCACACAGACACGCCCATATGCATTTTGGGAAAGGGACTATCTCAAATCTGGTCTTTCTCCAACGCTAACATGACCCTCTTTTCTAACCAGAACTCCACTTGAGTCACTGAAGGCTGGCATTGACCTGTTAATGGACTTAGATTTGTGATGCACCTGCTCATATTAGCTTCACAGCATTTTCTTCCTGAGCACTTTCCTTTTTTACAAAGTGATCTGAAAATAAAATGAGTGTAGATCATGGCATGATCAATCACCAGCTGTAGCCTTCTAATTCCTCCCCTTGAGGTGATCCCATCTGCTCACCTCTGCTTCAGGAAAACAGCCTTACCTTTTTTTTAATTACTCTGGGATAGTCTGTCACTGATGCAGCCCACAAGGTGTACACCCGACTGTTCCCAGCAGGATTATCCAGGTCTAGATAACTAAGGCCAGCAACAGCACCTGGGCTTCCTCCTTCTATGTAAGGGTCTCCTTTAATTTTATTGCCAGTGCTTCCTGCATATTCAGGATAGGAAATACATAAAATGTAGGCATTGCTATGTTTACAAATGAAAATAGAAACAATACACACAAAAACTCTGCTAGCAAGTAGGGAAAGGACTCACTGGTGCAGTCCTGTGCCTGAATCAAGAGCTCCTACACTGATATAGGAGTTACCTGTTTTTCCAGGTGTCTTGACAGCTCTAACTTAGGGTGTTCAGAAAAGTGCCATTTACTGGGAAAGCATTAGCAATAATTGACAAGTGCCAGAGAGCCTTTTAAACCAGACACTTGATGCCTGGGTTTAGCATATTAGGACAGAATTCATCAAAGTTATCAACACCTGCTCCTCATTTTGACAGCTATTTAGGATGAGATGAGAGATACATGACAACTGTGTGAGTCACCATTGAACATTTACCTGAAGAAGTCAGTAGCAGTTCATCCAGTTTGGTGCATTCCGTCTTCTTCTTTTTCACAATGAGTGCATTCCAGCCTGATGAGGTACACTTGTACAAGTCTGTTATGCTGACACCTGCAGATAATCCATCCATTAACAATACTGTACATGGAAAGTGTGTTGGATTCATTTCCAAGTTTCCCACTGGCTAGAGAGGTCATGAACACTTAAACTAGGAGGTAACTAGCTAGCATTTGTGTGCTGTGGGAAGATCCACACATTGCCAAAGCTTATGGATGAATGCTCAGAGGTGTGAGGTGTCTCTGGGAAGAGTTTACAGTATCATTTATTTTCTCACCTCAACTCCAACAGATTACCATTATAGGCACCATTCTGGTGTTTGCTCTGTAACTTTTTCTACTTTACAGAGTTTTACCCAACCTTGATCTCCATGTAACCTTTAAACTTTAACATTGTTTGAGAGTTATATTCAAGTCTAGCCTGAGGAGATCCTAAACTCAGTATAATCTTTTTAATAGATATACCCAGAGAACTGCAGGTCACAAACATGGATCTAGAACTAAATGCTGTGGGGTTTGAGCACATGTTTTAGTCTTCTTTCTTTTGACCATGAAGAGAATGTAGTAACTTGTAGAAGTCTGTTACTTGATTTTAGACATTAGCTGCAAAAACATACCTATAAATTTTTATTCTTGATTACTGACTTTGCTTTCTGCAACAAACACTCTAGTACTCTACCTTCTGCTTTCATTTTGTCAGTATCCATATAAAAAATGACTTTGTAATGTCCTCCTAGAGACCCAGAGTGTAAGAAGTGTGTTCCAAAATGTTCAATAAGTCTTCGGTAGGCGCTGTACTCGTAGATGACTGGAAGGTTGAACAGTTCCTTCCAGAAAGGCTCCGCAAGAGTGAGAAAGTCTGGGCGGTTGTTAATAAACTGAGCAACTTCCACACTGTTCTCAACAACCATCAGCTGCTTACTCTGGGGGAAGGAAAAGCCATCAGTCATGCTCCATGTGACTATCAAAGTGGCTCCTAATAGCCAGATGGCACACACATTCTATTGGCAACTAACCAACAGCTTTATAGAGCTGTTAGATATGTCTAAGCGGCACAGTAAATGCAAAAAAGAACACCGTGAAATAATGAAATATGGTTGGACCTTTATTTAAATTGCTGCAACATCTTTCTTTTCCTCCTGTGTACTTGGAAACTAGCATAAGGACAAATGAGATCTCACTCTTCAAAGATAATGGTGGCTTCCAGAACCAGAAACCTGTCAGAAGAAGGTTAACGAGCTTTGTTTGAAAGCAAACCATAGGCAGTACAGTTTTTCTTTGCACTGTTTTGTCAAGGTAAGGCTTTTGTTGTAAGGGGCTCTAGCCATTTTGAGGATGCTGCTCAATTATAAAATCCAATATGCCTGTACAATACTGCTCACTTTAGACCCTCAAAGTTGCTTTTGAACTTGGTTATGCTGAGTCTCAAAATATGTCATTGTTAGTGTCTGCTTGGGGGCCATAAAATGCATAGATTTGTTACTTGATTTTATTTTCTCTAAGATAGAGGTTATACTTCATAATTGAAAATTACTCTCAAATTATTTATCTAATGCTCCTTTTAAAATAAGTTAAAGGCATAAGCACTGTGACCTTCTGGCTGTTAAAGATACCAGATTTCTCTCTTAATGGAGTTCTACTAATGGAAAATGCATTATAAAATAAGTTAATTTTAATCACAGAAGTATTTCAATCTTTTTGCTCCACTATACTGACCAAGATGTAGCAGAAAAAAAAAAGGGGGCAATAAACTTGAAAAAACGAAAAAGATGAATCAATTATGAGAATAAGCCAATGGTTTCTTCCTTAAATAGGGAGAAAACCAGCTAGTGAATAAATAAATTACTACTAAATAGGTAAGATGGAGGAAGTAGAAACAGCAGCCAACTCCTCTGGATTGATAAGCAAACCAGTGATTTCTTTTTAAATGTTTTATGGGATATTTACTGTCATGCACTTTGTGACAAAAATTTCTTTATAAAACATGCATTTTCATCTCACTACAAAAACAGATTAATAAAATAATAAAAATATTTATGCAAAATAATAAGCTACAGGGACAAGTTACACATACCTTTTGCAGATTTTTATTCTCTGTGTGCTTGTATTTGTTTGAATTCTCATACTGCTCTACATGTTTCATATAAGACCAGGTGCTGTTGAAAAACTCATAACTGAAATCATTTTGAACTTTAACCTAGAAGGTGAAAGATAGATATCTGTATGAAGAGCTTAATGTAGGATTTAATAACTATAACATATAGAGTAGAGCAAGGCCATTCTGATGCAAAATAAGCTGATGTGTTTTTCAGGCTGAAACCAAATGAGATTTCATGAAAAGTACTGCACACTATTGGAAAAGCATGGAAATGCATTCATATAAATATACATATATACATATATACATAGATATATACATACACACACGTATATATATCTATCTATCTCAAGCAGTTATGCTATGCAGTAAAGTACATTATGGACTGTTTGGCATGCTTCTGATAAATGTGACAAACCAAATCACTGAGACTGACTTCAAACAAAACATCTCTGGAAGATCTACACAAAGCATGCCAAAGCCCTGTATTTCACCTCCCAAAAGCATTTCTTAGGGTGATTCAGGTCACTGCTTATGCTAAGGAGATTAGCTTTACATTCAGTCTAACTGTGAGAGGTTTAGAAATCACATCTAAGAAATTAATCTTTTTTTTTTTCCTTTTAATTTAGCAAGATACACACCAATTTATATTTCAAAATAATAAGCAACTGCAGAGAGGGTACAGGTGTCAGTGAGCTGTGTTTAGCCAAAGGCCCCCACCCCCCCCCC
>VZRH01006249.1:361815-380713 GCA_013397555.1 Urocynchramus pylzowi
CCCCCTGCCCAAAGCTTTGTATCATTCTCCCAGTTTTAATCCTGACTGTAAATACAAAGTTATTCTTAATGGAAACATACCTGAAAATTATAAGCGAGAACACTTTCACTCAGCCTGTAGTATTCTCTCCTATCACCGCTGAAGACCTTTCTGCATTGCCCTCCAAAGCTTTTTGTATGAATGACTCTTCCCTTAGTCTCACCAGTAATTATATCAAAGCTACAAGAAGAAAAAAATATGTCATTAAGACAGAGACAAAAATTACAGAGCCATTGTACCTGAACCATTATTGGCTGTATCTGCAAATCATGATCACAGGCTGATTTAACCATGGGGTTATCACCTGTTAGATTTTTATACATGCAGAACTGCAGTATGCATAGCATGTTACAGCATAGAAAGGGAAATGTTGGTCTTGATTTGTCAATAAAAAATAACACATCATTTTCTGTATAGATTAAGACATTTATATCTATCTCAACTGATTTTAAGTTTTATTGTTTGAACAATTACTGCAACATAGGAACACAGGGCATCCATTCCAAAACGGGCTGGGGGGACGGGGGAGGGTTATTATATCTGAGGTGTATTGCATAACAAGTGATTAATCAACACCAAAGAAACTTAAAACAATTATTTTGCCAGGTTGCAGCTCGGATGTTTAAACAGAAATCCATTTTAATCTAGAGTGCTAAATTCAACGGCAATGAACAAAAAGAATAAACATTGCGGGCTCATTTCTTCCATGCTGAAGATCATGTGTTACTATTTGAAATTTGATTTAATATCTTAGTAGCTGTCTTTCAATAGCAGGAACAAAACACTGAAAGCTTTATTCAGTGCTTCAGGTCAAAGGCCCTGTACATCCTGCACTGAACCCCTAGCATGGTGGAAGCAGTTGTACTGAACACTTTTGCATATGGGATGTTTTACCATAAGCCCAGAAAATCTATTTGTACACCCAGAGCTTGCTAATCCATCAAAATGTAAGTGCATTTGGTACCAGTACTACTGAGCCTGTCACAGAACATTACCCTGCTCCTGTAAGTTCTGAATTCAGAGGTGTTTTGTCAATATCACATACAGTTTTCCTCTCTTCACATCGATCTTCATCTGCACCATCATCCTCACAGTCCTGATCACCATTGCACACTAGGGATCTGCTAATGCACTGACCTAAATCAGGACAAACATGCATGGGGAAAGAAGTGTTTGTTAGTTTAAAAATAGATCACCTAAAATCAAAGCAGAAGTCCTAATAATCTTCTACATTAATTAGTATATTCACTCCCATGATGAACAGACTGTGCCCATGAGGGCTTGTGAAGCATTAAATGTAGACATAAAGAAATAGTGCATAGCACACTCGAGAGAGCCATAGCCATTCAAGGTTTATGATACATCAATGAAACAATTGACTTCTAGATCTGCTTCCTAAGCTTTCACCCTTCAACCCAATCACTGGTGATTAACTGCGATTGTCTCCCTTGTAGCACCAAAACATGCTTATCATGGTCCTCTGTGATAAATATCTATCTATGAGATAATGTGCTCCTTTGTGAAGGTAATGGGAGCCACTTGTATACATTTTATGGAGCATTAGTTTCCATTATCCAGGTCATTTCATATTTGGAAATAGCCTAGAACAGCTGCAAGACATCGATGTAAGGTTGCATTCCTTAACTATCTTTTTATAATTAAAAAAACTGTTCTCTGGGGCAAACAAGTAAGGCAGAATGAGTTAGAGAGTGTACCAGAGCTACAGCATATTATCTTCAATGCTCTGCCATACTCCAGATTAAATTAAAAGCATGCATAGTTGAGGTTGGAAACAAAGGAAACATTCACCTAAGTCAAATTCATCTGTAGATCAAGAACACTGCAAATACATTTCCCATTTACTGAAGTTGAAAGATAAAAAGGTTACTTTCTTAACTTCATGAGCATAAAATATTGAAAATGGTCTTGGATGGTACCTGAGAAACACCTGAACCGATCACCACAGCCATCTTCTGTTGGGCATCCCCTTGTGGGGGTGCATGGTCTTGTTTCCGAGGTATGCCCAGAGCAGGGGTTTCCTCCATACTGGCCATAAACTGCCACTGTCCGTCTCCTAATCTGAATGCAAATCAGAGGAGATCTTAGAAAATCCAAATGCAAGACAGAATAGTTTGCTACTGTGAAGACAGTGCTACTACTCTAGACATTCACTGTTTTTTTCTGAGAACAGCCACACCTGGTATTACCATCATATGGTAGCAAATTTTCAAATTAATAGAAAAACAACACTTTTGTTGATAGTGTCTTTAGACTGGTGCATGAGCTTGACTTGGTTTGTTCAAAAATCTAATATGTAACTGAAGTCAAGAGAAAGCTGCTAAGAAATGTAAGTGGTTCTTTTTACATTTTTTAATAGGACTAACCATGCCTGATATGAATTTGCTAATGTTTTTCAAGGTAAACAACGTCATTAAGGAAGATGATCAAATCTTACATCCAGTGGGCTATTTTCTTGTTTCTAAAAAAAGTAAGTACTATCTCATTGCACATCTTTAATTTTGACTAATCCCTCCTTAATTGATGTAACATCAAAGTAAATGAGAAGGAAAATCAAACCCAAGTGCCTTGCACATCTATAGAGTTGCAGAGTAAAAATCATCAACTTATTTTCATTGAAGGTAACACTTTGCAACCAAGTTTTCTTCCCTTGACATGATGCCACTAATGAAAAATCAGTGGAATTGGTACAAACCAGCAGCAGTGAAGGAATATCTGTGTTTACCAGACAGCTCAGCTGAACTTTTTGAAACTAGCACCAAAATAAAAAGAGCACAAATTATTTCATAAAATGAACATAACAGCTTTGAAAGGAAACATATTAAGACAGACTGGAGGATTTATCTTCTTAGTTCTTTGCTCTTTGGCCTTCTTGTTCTGCTGGGGCATTTGTCTGAGCACCTGATTTTGGGGTTTAATGTTAGAGTGCCTTCTTAATTACTGGGGGAAAAAGTATATGCTAATGAGGTTATGAATAAAGAAAAGATGTGTCCATCTGTACCTGTTTTTGAGTACAGCCATTGCACTCGGACCAAGGGCCAAAAGAATTCCAGCGGCAATGGATTGGAGAAGGGCTGTTCCAGTATTGTTTTTTGCATTAAAAAACAAACAAACAAAAACCAAACAAAACACAACAAAAGAAAAACAACAACAAAAAACCCACCCACACCCCCCCAAAAAAAGACAACAAACAAAAGCAAAGAGAGAGAAAAATCATCAGAGATTTCCATCCATAAGCATGACTGCAAAACATTCCTAAAAGGGAAAGCAAACTTTCAATAATAATTAGGAGTATGACCAGGTTTACTATAAAACCACTTGGATTTGCTTTTCATGTGTAAGAATTAAATCAGTCCCAACTTGGCCTTTCTGGCCATTGGAAAAAAGAAACTAGACACATTCACCTAGCCTAAAGACCAGCAACAAAACAAACTATCAGTTTCCATGGGAGGTTCTGGGGGTGCAACCTGTCCCTGGGACTGGGGCTGGCTTGGGGTAAGTTGTGCTGTGTTTCACAGACATGGGTTCCTGTGCCTCACACCAGCACTGTGTACCCTCTTCCCCAAGGATGACTCCTCTGGGTAGAAGTTAAAGGACACCATAATGCCTCACTGTTGTTGTCATTGGTGCAGTGCCAGAGCTGACACCAAACAGTGTGTATTTCTCCCAGGAAATACATCTGATGACCCCTTGAAACCCTGCCTCAAATCATGCACCACAATTATACATGCTTAACTTTCAGCATGTATTTTATGAAACAAATATTCACCTGGAAAAAATGGGAAAGAAGCCTGAAATTTCCAGCAACAGAAAAATCCTCAGTACCTGAAAACAAAAAGGAAGTAAAAGCAAATTTACTTTGCTTTTCTACTTTTTCCTTCCTCTTTTAGGTCATGCAGTTGTTCAAGGTTTCTGTAATCTATACACTAGTCAACTTAAGCAATAAAAGGAAAATGTCACACAGATTTTTCAGCTTTGTTGTGCAAGCTTGATTTTAAATTTTCTTCTTTCTCGCAATGCTGTCCAATTACTTTTTTCAGCTAACTATTTCTCCATATAAATTAATATTTCATTGCACTTTCCATATTCACTTCATCAGTACAAATTAAGTAAGCAATTTTCTTACCTTCATGTTAGAAAAAATACTCAGATATACAGCAATTATCAGGGAAAATGCACTTCTAGCATTTTCAATTTGGAAGCCGAAGGAGTCAGTCAGTCTGTCTGTTGCTGTTCATCGCTTCTCATTCTGCCTTGCTACCCTGCTTTTCTTTCCCTAAAAGGGTTGAATATTGCCAAGGAATTTTAACCTTAACCCATCTAGTTCCCTCCAGGGACGCAGCCTGTTTTAGGAGCTGCTCAATATTTTTAAGACATATAAATCAAGGCTTTGATTATAACTGGGGCTGGCAGAAAGTAATGAACACTTACTGAAAGAAGAATCATCTTTTCTTTATCTTCTCATAGTTTCTTTCCTCTGAAAAAGACCTTTGAGAGATCCCAGGCCACATGCACTACACCACGGCTGAATTCACGGCTGCAGCAGGAAGAACTGCTCTAGGATAAAGCTAATGTTGCTAAGGTTTCATTTTAAGAATTTTCATTTTTAGTATTTTCATTTCATTAATTCTCCACTTCCAAAGTCATGCTGATTTTTGTGTATCAAATTTCACAGTGAAAATCAGCTTATGGCTCCGAATGCAAGTTTTGGTCAGTTCTGGCCTGGTTCTGCATATTTTTTGAGGAGATACTCATAAATAAATAAGAGCACTTAATATTCCCTTTCCTTATCCTGCCATGTCCTTTTATTTTTTTTTTTTTTTTTCCACTTTTCAGAGCTGATCCACTGCAGTAATGGCATGAAAATGCCAATGAAAATGTTGGGGAAATTTACCTTAATTTATCCTAGTGTACCCCAGATAAAGCCCTCATGGAAAAGTAGCGCCCCTATGTGAAGATGCCTCATATACTAAATCTCAGCTACTACACCAACTTTGAACTGCTTACACAGTCCTCAGAAAACTAAATGCTTCATGTCATAGCATCACTAACTATATGGTGAGTTCTAAGCCCTGCACTCTGTCGGCATGCTCTGCTTTCCTTAGGAAGATGCCTGGATCTTGGGACACGCTACTGCATTTATGTGAGAGATGCCTATGTCCACACTTCAGAGCCAATTTTGATAAACCAGAGCCTGTCTTTGGGATTTTTCAGGTTTAACAACTATGAATCTCTTTGATAATGTAATTCACAGACTTTCAACACTTCTACACATATTTAATTGCTCTTCATCAAAATCGTCATGCTCCTATTTAGTTTATGACCGATTTGTGAAACATTGACAGTGATTATTTGCCTACGAATGAAATTATTAAAACTGAGTTAGGACCTTTAATAGCTGGCCCAGAATACAGGATCTGCAAAGAATATTTTATCTATCCAGACATATGTCTTGATCTTTCAGTCAGCTGTTTCAATGGCTTAGATAGCAATTTCACTTTTTGTTAGTATATCATTAACTATAATAACCCTCAAGATCAAGATATACTGTAATTTGGTCCCAAACAAAACATGCAAATAAATATAAAAAAGGATAAGTAGAGCTAGCAAAGAAAGTGTGTGTGTTGGTAGGGATCTGGTCTCAATTAATAGGTAGTCAAATCATTACTAGTACTGGTATCATATTCAAATGAGTTTATATTGATAGACTGTCTTCCTACAAAAAGTATCTTAGCAAGATAAAAATGTTACTCTGGCAGATGCTGTATAACACTCCTTTTAGTACATATTTTCAGGTATTTCAACCTAACGATTTTATCTTCTTTTCTTTGGAAATAGGACCCTGTTTTTTCCTGATCCTGTCTTCAGAGTAGCAAAAGCAAAGAAACTGAATCAACATGGTGCAAACCAGTGGGAAGGTAGAGCTGGATTTGTGCTGTTCCTAGGACTGCAAGTCCAGCGGCCCCATGGCACTTCGCTGCTTTGCTGGTTTTGGATGGGTGTTCAGTCTCTCCTCTAGAGCAGTGGGACTGGAAATTGCTGATTCTTATTTCATTTCATAGGGTACTTACAGCAGCTTTATTTCTACTTAGCTTTAAGCTCTGAACCACTTCTATAGCTTCCTATTTTTTTGTGTTATTGTGTATGTGTTATTGTATGTGTACTGCATATTGCCTTAAGTGTGTTATTGACACTTAAGGCAATATGCAATAGCATAAACATCTACTTACACTTGAATTTTGTGACTGTGCAACACCTAGTACAGTCTCAGGTTGACTGAACACGTAGTTCTACAATAACATCAATTATAATAAAAGGCCTGACTGGGGAGCTCTCCAATGAGTTCCCCTGATGGCAGAGTAGCAAAGGTCAGAGTGCAACTTACAGAGAAGTGGAAGCTGATTTTCCCTTACTGTTTGTGAAAATGGCAACAATCTAGTAAACATTTTACTGTCTCATCAGCAACTTTTGGTTCTTGCTAAACATTTCTACTGTGTATTCATAAATAAACCTTTAGAATTAATAAAATAAATTCTTTAGAATAAAAAACGATGTTTTAGGGGATTAAAAGTGGAGTAGTTTGAGAACAAAGGGTTAGCCATAAGCCAGGGCACTTTTTGTCTTGCATCAAATTATAGTCCTAGCACAGGAGTGATTAATGCAATGCTTCATTTGCTGGGCTAATGATATCCTGCCTGGTCTAGAGACAGCCTGAAATGGTATTGTCTGTATTCCACTTCACACTAAGGTCAGCCAGAATATAATTATATCAATGATATTTCCCTGTAGACTTCTGGCCTTTTATAGGATTGATGCTAAGGTTACTCAATAGTTTACCAAGCTTTAAATAGTCCCGTGTCTTCATTGTCCAAGTTCATTATGTATTACAGCCCTAAAGACAGTCTGTGCTCTGTGACTACTGCAAATGCCAAGGTTCCAATGACAACTGAGTGGAGAAAGAACATCCTGTTATTATGGTTTTGAATTGTGAAATTGACTTGGGAGAGTTTTTGTATTTGTTTCTGTATGCTAAGGCAATCTCACTTTCTTTTTTTAAAGCTTTTTAATTGCCTGTTTTGCTTTTAATGTATTTGCCGCGTTTCAGGGATTAATGACAATGCCTTGGGATGTGTCTCCATGAAATATGTCAAACAGCATTACTGCTGTGCTAACTTTAATGCAAATGATTCTCTCTCAGGGGACCTTGTAGAAGGATAATGCCTTAGATACTGGAATCTGTATGCTGCAGAAACTACACCGAACAAACAAGGGCTGTGAGGGTTCTGGCTTGAAAGAAGTGGGTTAGAACTAAAAAGCTCAAGTTATTAGGATTCAAACTCAGAGAGCTTCAGTGGTATACTGGCAATACATGAGACTTGTCCAGACCACAGACATTTCAGGCTGCATGTACACAAAGGTCACCACTGGGCAAACAAATAATTACTATTCTTTAGAGTTATGTTCTAATCTTAAAACAAAAGACATGGTGAATAAACTCTGCAGCTTGAATCTGCCCAAAGTTGAGTTACTGTTCTGTTTTTCCACATCTTTGCCTGCTTTTATTCCCAACCACCATCATGTGCTTGCTTCTTCTGCATGTCTGTTGCTGGCTTTGGCACATTTCAGTCCTGTCTGCGACAGTTTAATTTATCGTAATAGCAGAAAATAAATCCAGGGGAAAAAAACTGGGTGGGTTTGAGCTGTTTTTATGAGTTAAGTCTTCTCCCAGAAAGGTCCAGTGAGCAACAGACCCATGGAGAGGGTAAAAACATACAGTCACAGAAAACAGAGATGGGACAAAAGAGGTGGAAAGTGAGAAAATAAGGAGGGCATGAAGATAACATTCTGTTTGCAGATGCAGCTAGCCACTTCATCTTCTCAAGTGCCAGTGAGCCACCCCCTTGCACAAACTCTCCTGGCTTCTTCTCCTAGACTAGCAGACAGTGCTCACTGCTTCAAAGGACTCCCCTGGACAGGACTCTGGCATCCAAATGCACCATACTATCTAGCAATCAGTTGCCTAGACAGGCCTGATTGAGCTGTTCATTGAAGGTGAATATTTATCTTTCATTACTACTGTTACTATACTTGCCTTCCTGAGACACTCTACCTTCAGGCTGACAAAAACGGCTCAGATTCAGACCATCTGTCTGGGGAGACAACAGCAAACAAAGTACAGCTAGTAAACATGAGAGGGATTTTTAATGGTCTTCATCACCAAGGGTTGGGAGCAAGCACTCTGAGTCCTTCTCAGCCTGAAAATCTTGCCCACAGAGCTCACAGGGGTCAAGGGCTTTTGCACAAGCTGTTCTGAGAGCTCGCCTGCCAGCTGTGTGCAGAAGCAGAGGTACTGTGTCTACAGCAGATCTATATGCTCTCATGTGTCCAGCAACAGCACAGCCACATAAAACAGGTGAATTTAATGAACCAGAGGGCTGGTATCATGATTCTAGCACTTTAAATATGCTAGGGCAGGAAAAGTCACATGAAACAAGCTAGAGTGAAAGTATTATTCCGTTTGTGCTAATAGTGACACAGAACAACATAGAGTGTATAAAGGTATGTATTAGAGGTTAAACTATGGGGAGGACTGCAGACCCTGTTCTAAGCAATTACTCCTCAGGCCCAAACAAAGCCAATTTTTCAAAAGAATCCAATGGTTTCAGTTTTTGTTGATTTTTTCTTGTATTTTTCTACATTGTTTACTGTAAGTTTAATTCCTCCAGTTTAATAAATTCATGAGGTGCTTTATATGACTGCCTGAGAGAGCAGTATTTCACACTGATAATCCAGATCTTTTCTGGCCTGAGGTCTTCATGCTTTCTAAAATATCATCTCTTTCTGATTTCTCTGTAGAGTGAATAGAATGTCAAATATCAACCATTAGCAATCTTGCCCATGCTTTTATATTTCTGGTTCTTTCTGAATCAGTGAATATATTCTAGACTTATTATTGTAACTAGCTGAAAAGCTAAAATCCCTCAAGCACCAAACCTTGAACAAAATCTTTCATCAAAGTCCATTAGTCTCTCTCTGAAAATTTCCAAGTATCTTGAAATTAAAACCTTAAAAATGTTTTCTAATAAGCAGAACAAAGTCTCCTTTCCTATAAAGAAGAATTGGGGAACAAAATGAAGGCAGGACTTCAAAGAAACAGATCTTATTAGGATATCCTTTTGAACTACAGCATTTTTAGGACCATCTGAATTTTCATTTTCTAATTTTCATTTTCTCAGCTTACTTGAGAAGTCAGTAATTAACCCTAACTGCTACTGTGAAACTTCCTGGAATAAGCTTTTGTTGATATTCTCCATCTGGAAACAAAGTTCAACAGATAAAGTAAGGTTTTGCAAACTTTCAGAGAGGCAACAGAGATGCAGTGCATTGTGTAGAAAGAGAAGCGACACAGCCTTGACTCCGGCTCTCCCTCATTCTACACTGGCTATGCATACAACCACCATCAGACTGTGATAATTGAAAACATGTACCAGTAATAAGAAAGGGATAATGCAGTTGCAGAGATTCACCTGAGCCCAGAGAAGTTTAGATGTGCTCAACATTTGCTATTTTTTTGACAAGAAGCTTATAAGCGTACTGAGTTATTCTGGTTTCTGTCTGTACTTGCAGTTCAGTTAAAAGGAGCAGGACTGTAGCACAGGGTCACTGTGACCATATTAATGATGTACTTCTTTATTTCCAGATATAAAATTCTCAGAAAACTTCTTCCTATCCAGCCATCCAATTACTTTTATGTAACAGTTTTGATTAGTTGGAGTTATATAAATAGGAAATGCTCTATCTGAGAGTGGAGACCATATCACTAAACAACTCTGAAAGAAACTTATTTCTGGAGATTGGAATTGTCTCCACTTAGCCTGAGAAGGCATCCCATTCTGTGCTTATTTGGTTGAAAAACCATCATGAAAGCAATCAAAAGTTTGGTGTTTCTAATATACATGGAGGTTCTGTAGATCTTCTAATAGCTAGAAAAAAGTATTCAGCAAACAGCAATCTCCAAACTTTTCAGAACTAGCAAATAACTTTGAAATTTTTATGAACTATATATAAAAAAAGAGATAAATACTGATAATTCCAAAGAGAGAATGTAAAATATAAGGTTTGCGATAGCAACAGACAAGGAAGCTTCCTGATTCATCCTTTGTAGGGCCCCATGGCAAGAGAGGTACACAATTCTGCTCATTTATTGGTGAATACATATTTAGTCTTCTGAGACAGTAATCAAAGCATGTGTGCTGTTTTTTGCTGGGGTAGAGTTAATTTTTTCACAGTGGCTAGTACAGGGCTGTTTTGGATATGTGCTGAACACAGGGTCGACAATACAGAGATGTTTTTATTACTGCTGAGCAGAGATTGCATACAGCCAAGGCCTATTCTGCTTTTCCTACTGCCATGCTGGCAAGGAAGCTGGAGCTTGTGGGAGATTAGGAAGAGGCACAACTGGGACAGTTGACCCAAGGGATATTCCAGACCATTTGACATCATGCTCAGTACATAAAGAGGGGAGAAGAAGGTGGTAGTGAGGGACATTTTGATGTGTGAGGATGTTTGTCTTCGCAAGACATAGCCATTATGTGTGATGGGGCTCTGCTCTCCTGGAGATGATTGAACATCTCCCCGATTGTAGCAGTGAAAGAACTCCTTATTTAGCTTTGCTTGCTTGCACAGCATTTCCCCTGTTAAACCCTCTTTATCTCAGCCCACAAGATTGCAGGCTTTTACCCTTCCAATTCTCTCCTCAATCCCACTGCTGTGGGGTGAGCAAGCAGCTGCATGGGGCTTAGTTGCCAACTGGGTTTTAAGCTGGGAACCCAGGACAGGGAAGTATTTCCATGTAAAAGCATGCGTCATCCATGAGAAAGGTATCCTGAGAAAGGTTGGAGGTAATTTTTTCACTGAGGTCAATTGCAGACTTATAAAATGGTCGAGACACGGAGCAGAAAAAGTAAATTAACAATATTGTTACTGGGAGGGCTACCATATTTATTCTGCTGTTAAAATAGAATAAGTAGGCTTAGACTTGTCACAGTTTTGTGACCTTTACACAGTGCAACAGTCTCTCAGACACTTTTCCCTTTTTGAACAGACACTTTTTTGGCTACATATATTCAAGCTCTGCTCAAAACACTGCAATTAGTTAACAAGGGCTAACTAAGGGGATAATCCAGATCTGAAACTGTACATATTGGCATATTCTCCACCATCTGCTGGAGAAGTTGAGTTTGCCCTGCATCATCTGGAAGACTGTCCATGCTAGGCGTGTTAGTCTAATCTAGGTCTTGTGGCCACAGGATTGTAAATTCCATTTTGTGATAAAAAGAAAAAGTTAAAAAAGCTCAATTTCTTTTCTGTGTCCTCTTTACATACACTAATAAGATTAGGCACTATTTTGTCCTCTATTTTTGGTAAAGTGAATTAGTGTAAGAGGGAAATTGAGTGTTAGGGGAATTCCCTGATGGAGCCAGTATGCCTCAGTTCCAGTAAATGCAAAGCTGAAAATGCTTGATACAGGGAAAACATTCCAGAATAAACAGAAGATAGCATTTGTAACTGCAAAGTTGAGCTGACCTTTGTTAGCAATTCATTTGTACTTAGGGAAGGTTCTCAGCCAGTGAAAATAATAAAATGCAACAGTGATTTTGAAAAAGGAAAGTGAACTTAGGAATAAGCCTTTATCTTCAGTAAACATAAAACTTAAATTTGTCTTCTGTTCTGCTGCAAAGCTTTTTTTTTTTTTTACAGCTTGTATCTCACATTCAAAAATGAAAAGCAATACCCACAAATTTATACAAGGTAAAGAGTGTTAAGCAAGTGACAGGTTTTTTATACTTTAAAGTGAGCTTATATTTTTATTTCTAGAGAAGGGACAGGATGACCAAGGAAAGCAATCATTTGTAGTAGTCCTAGAGCAAGAAAAATGTAAATTCTTTAGGACTCTTGAAGTGAGATGTAAGATAAAGTAAATATATATTTAAACAACTAATATGTTAGGCTCATTTTGATCTCATTCAGATCAAACATGAGTGCCCCAATTTTCTTCAATGCCCTATTCTTTGACCAGCCACTTTACTCCAGACACTTATCCTTCTTCCTGAGTACTAGATCTGAAGTAAAACTTGAAACTTATAAACAATAAATATCTGTGAGAAATGGATTTTTCCAAAAGAAAATCAGATACCTTACATTTTGTGCACAGCTTTGCATTTACTCACATAGGTGGATACCTCTAATTGCAATATACATGGAAAATTTGAAAATTTACCGTGTATATGCTGTGCTAGTTTTTTTAACACTAGCAGGTGCCAAACCTGGATGAGTCCTGTAAAACTGAATTACCTGATTACCTTGGGAGACAGAAAGAAGTGTAAAAAGGCATGTCTCTGTATTTCTCCAGCATTTCGAGGAAGAGGACATCAAACCATGTTCTAAGGAATGGGTGGTGAGAAGTAAAATCATTCACATTTAGTAAAATCAGACTATTATGAAAGATAGTCATTCATATATGCACTTATAGATAGCTGAGAAACATAAGGAGGGAATGTAATACCGGAGACATACCTAGCCAAGCATTTAATTCCATGTAAAAGTGAGAAAATTGAGAGGGTAAAATAGCCAAAGACTTTTAATACCAATGCTTCTGCAGGAAAGAGATGTTTTTTTCCCAACCAGTCGATCCTGTATTTTTCCAAAGATTATGCCCATGTATCATTCACACAGAATATTTGGAAGTATAAAAGAATTGACAATGTAAGTTATGTTTAGTTATGTTTATGTCAGCTTCCAAGTCAGCAAATTTCAACCATAATGCCTGGGCTTAGGTACAGGTTGTGTCTAGCTATAAGTGAGACAAGTTTTGATATTTTTTTAGAACAAAAGAAAGGAAAGAAAACATTTTTAGAACAGCTAAGTGTGTACCATCTGTGTATATGTCTGCACGGAAAGATACACACAAGTATCACAGAATATTCTGAGTTGGAAAGGACCCACAAGGATGATCAAACCCAGCTCTAAACCCTTACAGACCCATACAGGCCCATACAGTGATCAAAACCACAACCTTGGTGTTATTAGGACCATGCTCTGACCTACTGACCTAATCTCAGGATCATGAGGTAACATTTGCTTTTCAGTTATATAATTATTTTCAACAATAAATCTTTTGAGTTTAATGTGCTTTAGAATAACCCCAAAAATGCAAGTCAGAGACTTACATAACACGGGGAAAGGATGGATGTTTAAAATGAAGGCTTGTCAGTGGGCAGGTAAGAAAGGGGACATAGCACTTATTTGGCCAGCCACCACTATGAGAAAAGCAGACAAAATTTGAAAGTAGAATTAATGAATATCTGACCTTTTTTTTCCAAGTATAAAATTGGTCAAATGCATTTTTCTGAGAAAATGACAGCCTTAGAGATTAGAGATACAGTTATGTCTCTATAGTTAGAGGGCTTTTATGAAATCACAGCATGACAAAAGTACAGCTGGAAGAAACTCAGAAGGTCATCCTTCCCACTAAAAGATTATTTGCCTTCCTAGTAAAAGATCCACCAAATCTATGCCATTTCAGACAACCATTTGACCAGCCTTTTCTCAAAAAATTCCAGAACCATCTGAAAGAAAATTAAGTCCACTACTTTGCACTCTGTACTGGTACAAACATTTTCCTCACAACTCACTAAAATATTTTCTGCTGCAATGTAAGAGGCATGTGGTTAGAAGCTAGGCATTTCCACCTGGAATGTGATTCAAACTACAATACCAGATGGTGATAGCTCAAATGCTTTTTGTACCTCCCCAATGAAAATTTTGCCCCAGGCTTGTGTGTGCATACATTTGTGCATGAATAATGTAACAAAGTTTTACAACAATAGTGTCAAACAATAAAAGATCAAGAAAGGTTTTTCTTAATCAAAATAATACTAACAAGAATATTTTGTTGTTATAGAACTGAGAAGTAGATGGCTGTCACCTTGTAAAGGAACTTGTGGCTTTCTCCTATGCACCCTGTTTGGCGCTCAGCCTCAACTGCCATGCAACCACCTCTGCAAACAGTGAAACTCCCTCTGAGAATTTGGTGCAACAAAGCCCCACAACCCTGTACTGTATCTAAGCATAAGCATTAAACAGAAAGCAAAAAAGAATCAAAACTAAACAAAAACAGAACCAAAGCAAAAAAACCCCAACAAACAGAAAATATGGTCATTTTAAAATTTTGAATTTTCTGAAGTCTATTGCACTGTGTAGCAAGTATGTCCCAGGCTTGTTTCTACCTCTGCTGAGAAGAGATATGCTCTCCCTGTTCCCCTAGCCAGATGGAACAGGAAAGATTCTAGTGTGGTTTCTAGTGGGGAAGAAACCAGGATCTCCCCTGCAACTACTCTAAGATAAAGGCAGCTGAGGAAACGGGCGGGGAGCCCTTTCTGCTGTGTTAGCGATGGTAGTCATTCTTCTGCCATGATCTACAAGTATTAGTGCTGCTCCCACGGTGGTCTGGAGGCTATTATCTAGTCTCTCTCTCTCTGATGCTGAGGAGTGGCAATAGAATAACAGAATGGTTCAGCTTGGAAGGGACCTTAAAGACCATCTTGTTCCACCTCTCCTGCCACAGGCAGGGACACGTTCTACTAGACCAGCCCCATCCAGCCTAGTATTGAACACTTACATGGGTGGGGTGCACACAGCTTCTCTGGGCAACCTGTCCCAGAGCATCTCTGCCCTGACAGTAAATAATTTCTTAATAATACCTAATCTTAACCTGCCTTTCTTCAGCTTAAGGCCATCCCCCCCGTCCTACCACTACATGCCCTTGTAAAAAGTCTCCCTTCATCCTACAAGCACCCTTTAGGTACTGGAAGGCTGCCATAGAATTGTAATTAAAAAATATTGAGTTGTTAAATTTTTTTTATCACTTCCACTGTATTTTAACAAGCAATTTCAGAAGTTAACGTCAGCTGTTTAATATTCTTGTATTCATTTTCATCTTAAACAAATAGAAAGACTTTTCTATTATGCTTATTAGTTTCTTAGCAGGATACAACAGGCTTATTCATAAGCACTGTTGTTTGCTAAAATTTTCCGTTATTGTCATAAAGATGTAAGAACTGTACAGATAATATTCATTAATATTTCAATTTATTTACCTAATATATTGTTACTGTTTGACAGCTTTTACCGAGTTGTTTAGTAGAAAGGTTTTACTTGAACTCTACTGTCATCTTGTGGTGACCAATGTTTCTGGTTCAAACTCATATACAAAAGTTTTCAAACTGAAGAATCTGGATATTATACAGATGAAGTTATGCTGCTTCTGCCTGCTAGGTAACAAATAATCAGTGCCCTCCCCACTAATTCCAGCTGAGATATTTACCTCTGCAAATCAGGGTGATAACCAGACACAAAGGCAACCAAACCAACTTTCATGATAATGTTGCCCTTGAATTCCTCAGTTTTCCTGTAGCATTCCTGAGATTATGTTACCTATGTTAATGTGCTTGATATTCAGGAGGATACCAAAAGGCATGCCTTTGATCTATGAGACCACACTAAGAAATAAGACTTCAGTTTGTCTGCACCACTGAAGATTAATGAAGTTAATATTTAGTGCTGACTAGCTTCAAACATCTATACATAAAGGTTGAATTTTCACTATTCCCATCCCTTTAACTCATCCCTGCTTGAGTAAACGGTGCTACATGAGCACAAACGAGTGATGCCATATGATGACATTAGACAGAACTTGCTTGGATATCAGTTGCTCATCTGTTACACACTAATCCTTTCAGCAGTTCAAGTTCAGTAAAACCAGTTCGGCTCGTGTGTTTTCTGTCACACCACAGGGTGTGTCTGGCTGTACTGCACAACAGTGATGGTGTGATGTAGTAGCATGACATCAAACCAGAGCAAAACAAATGCCACTGAGGTTATTTGTTGCTCACACACCCCTTCCTCTCTAATGTCTAGCCAGTCCCAGTTCTGGTCTCCCTTTCCTTGAACTAGACTTAACTCTAAGGCTTATTTCCAAAGGCATATCTATTTTTTTACTTCAGTGTTTTAACTCCAACCACATCAGCCAGGCTGCGGAACATGGTGCAGAACATGGTATTCAATAAACCCTAGCCTAGAAGATTAATAGGATCGCTGTTTGCTGGCACAACAAAGGATTTTTTCCATCAACAAACCTGTCTGGACCAAAATTGCTGTATGAAAGCTGTGATGGGATATCAGCTGCAGTGACAAACTTCTGTTTCCGACATCAAAAAGACAGTTCTGAAATTCAGACATGTCACCTTCTAAATTTTGGATTACTTCCTATGCAACAAAGAAGCAGCATGAATTAGTCAGTGCTGAATTTAGACTGATGCCATTCAGCAGCTGCCAGTACATGAGCCTGTGGGTTCTGAGCAATGGGCAATGAACTCTATTCTCCCCTGTGAGCTGCACACAGGCTAAGACCTTCAGGAATGGTACTGGGTCAACCACAGCTCTGCCCATTCTTTACCCTAAAAATATTTCTGAATACTAAAGACAAATGTATGATGATAGCAATAATCTTTCTCTGAACAGGTTTGAAGACATGTAAATGAAGAAGATTATTTTTATCCCACAAAGGACAGGAATAATTCTTGCATATTCTTTCAGGCAGCCAAACCAACAGACTTCCTTTGGAGGCTGTTGCCATGGCACCTGTCCAATGTCCATGCCATCTTCCAGATTTCTGAGATTTAGTGAGAAAGAAAGAGCAAAGGAGGCACTAGATAAAAGGCACACAACAAGGTTGCTGGGAGAAATATTACTTCAGCCTGTATGATGTATTCATACCATTTAAGTGGTTTGTTTTTGTTTGTTTGTTTGGTTTTTTTTTCTGAATAGTATTTCATCCATAGTATACTGCAATTTCTGTTTTGATTTCTGTTAAGGAAGACAGAATTGCTATAAAATATCTTCATTGACTCAAGTTAGGGTAAAATTAATTTTACCTAAATTCATCTATCTATGTGTCCAGCCTAATGGGTCTGCCCAGTCTATTCCAGGCAGAAGAAGGAAGGAACCCTTCATGGAAGAAGGGCTCCTCCCAAGGATCATTTCTTCGCCCTACTTCAGACACCTAATTTAAGATGGGATGATTTACCATTTGGAACCAATCTCTTCTTTTTAACTACTGCAGGACCATGGATGGAGTAAATGGATTTCACGTGAGGTAAAATGAATATAGGCAAAGATTTCTTTTATTTCAGAAAGAGAAACTGCCACCCAAAAGTGAGAGAATTTTGAATAGTCTAAACCACACCTTTTTGGGTCTGGAAGCCATGCTGCTGAAGTCAAAATGGCTCTTTTCCCCATCCCTCAACCTTAGGAGAGGTCAAAGGCCTCCCACTACATAAATTAGCACCAAAAGAATTCAACAAGAGGCTACATTCCAAAAGAAGTGAGGATAAATTAATATTTAGACAACCATATGAACATGATTTGTCCAAGAGTGAAAATGCAGCAGGTCAGAAACAGCTTCACTAGTTTGGGGACTGTGCCATGGGACTGCCCCTTTTACTGATCAACGAGCTCCGTGTCACAAGGGTTCAACTCACTCATAGTGGGAGGGTTGCTCACAGCTTTTTGGCTTCTGGTGGGCCCAGAAAGCTGTACTTGGGAAAAGCTGCATTTTTTAGTCAGTAAACAAGGATTAAGATCTAGCCTACCAGAAAAAGACATGCTTTCATCAAGTACTTCAAGACAAGTTACATAATTCTACAAAGATAAATAAACTGGCTATAGTATCAATTTCTGGCTCTGTTTAGGGTGACAAGGTAATGATCTGGTAATAAGGTACACATAAATTTGTCCAATTTCCCCTGAAATGAACTCTCTCAAGATTTTTTAAAATCGTGTATAGATTGTAGGTCTGCTGAAGATGCATAGTAGGCAGGCATCTGAGAATTTAAATAGTAGATTTTCAGAGAATCGCAGAACATGCTGAGTTGGAAGGGACCCATAGGGATCATCGACCAATTCTTGGCCCTGCATAAGACAGCCTCAAGAATCACACCATGTGTCTAGAGCATTGTCCTGATGCCAAATGTCCAAATGTTTCTTGGACTCAGGCTCGGTGCTGCGACCACTTCCCTTTTCTGTGCCCATGATGTCCATTGCAACGCTTTTGATCTCAGGCACTGTGTAGCACTGTGGAGGGGTCCGGGGGAGGACATGGAAAAATAGAGTGCAGGAGGGCCCGTTGTTCAAGGCAGCTTACTTTGAAAGCCGTGTATTACAGGCAGGAGTACCCTGTGCCTGAATTTCACTGATTAAAATTCACCCATTAGACTATTGCTCTCTGCAAGTGCCTGAAAAGAAGGTGTAGCGGGGTGAGGGCCAGTCTCCTCTACTGTGCTTACAGAGAGGACAACAGAAAATGGTGTGAAACTGAGAGATGGGAGATTCACGTTAAAATTTTTGTCACTGCTCGGGTGGTCAGAAATTGGATACCCGGAAGGTGGTGGAATTGCTCACCCTGGATGTGTTCAATAGACCTCTGGGTCTGGCACTGGGTGATGTGGTTTCAGAGGCTTAGGGTTACAGACGTAGTGCTGGGCAGACCGATGGACTTGTAGATGTATGGCCTTGTAGATCTCTTCCAAAACTGGTAATTCTGTGATTCTGTAAAGTAACTTCGACTGTCGGTGTGAGCAAGATCAGGACTGGGAGCTGAGGCACTCGCCTGGCAACGCGGGAGGTGCACCATCGGGGTGGCCCGCCCCGTGCCCGCAGGGCTGGCGGTGCCCGGCCGGGCTCAGCCCCCGCCAGCCGCCCCTCACGCCGGGCCCGGCCCGCG
>VZRH01006249.1:381179-391773 GCA_013397555.1 Urocynchramus pylzowi
CTCCGGGGACTCGTGCTTCGTACCTGCTGCCGCCGTGGCCGAGCAGCCGGGCGATAACGTAGCAGGAGGGATTTCGGTCTCCGCGGGTGAGTGCGGCTGCTGCGTGTGAAGGCAGTCAGTTTTCATCGGGAGAGAGCAGTTTGCTGCTTTAGGGTGATGGGTGTGGGAGAGGGGAGCCGATGTAAACGCGCCGTGGCTCCGTTTTTCTTGAGCACAGGGGCGGCGGCACATAACGAATGGCGGCAGCGGGTCCTGATAATGGAGGCTTCTCGTAGTTAAAACTGAGTTGTGGTTCTGTATTGAGTGCGCCTCTGACGTATTTATTCGACTTGGTTTGCACGCGGTTTTTTAAAGCTTTTTATTTTAGTTTTGTGCCTTGGACGTGTTAGTGATATTTTCATGTCTTAAAACGTTTTTCAGACGAAGGGTACATCGTCGTTTGGTAAGCGACGAAATAAGACACACACCCTGTGTCGTCGATGTGGGTCCAAGGCATACCATCTGCAAAAATCGACCTGTGGGAAATGTGGTTACCCTGCTAAGCGTAAGAGAAAGTGTAAGTAACAAACTTTTAACTGGCTCTAGTTTAAAAAATCGTGTTTCTTCTTCTGCAGTAGTTTAACTTGATTTCCAGTCAAGGAGAAAAACTGTCATTTTGCCGTTTTATCATTTTTTCATTTTGGAGCTTTGTTCAAATTAATGATTATTTAACTATATGCTAAGTAATATACAGTATTAGTACATGAAAACTGATTACAATTATAGTCAATTTTTTTTTCTTTTGTCAGCTTGAATAGTTGTACCATGCAAATGTGACATGCAACCAAAATTCCTTGGTGCAGGTACATAACAGTAACTTATATATTTTAGATAACTGGAGTGCAAAGGCTAAAAGACGCAACACCACTGGTACTGGTCGCATGAGGCACCTGAAAAAGGTCTACCGTCGATTCAGGTAAAAAAATATATATATTTTATTACAGATTAGCATGCTGTGAAATCCTGCATGAACACCACTTAATGACAAAATTCACCATTCAAAGTTAACATTTTAATTTTGTTTTAGTTCCTCTTAATGGAGTACAGTCTTCTTAAATATATTATGAAATAATTTGCTTTGTATAGTTGTTTGCATTTTATCCTCCTTTGAGGATAAAAAAAACTTTACTGGTAGACAAAGGGTGTGTAAAAAGTTCCAGTGTTTATACTAAATGAAGGTAGAACAGAACATAAATGTTATTGTAGTAAGAACCTCACATCTAAAAATGCTTTGTGCGGTGCTTTGTCTATTTGTGATTCAGTTAAATAGATGATTACACTAAAGGTTTATAGAGATAAGTCCCAAAATGCACTCCAGTCCCCATTTGCTCCCTCAGAAAAAATTCCAGATGGGAATAAATGTTGGTCCCTCTCTTTATTTAGAGTTCAGTCAGTGTTAGTTAGGTATTACATCAGGTCCTGAGTTGCACGTTTCTAAGACTTGCTACAAAGCTTTTGAGTTGCCGCTACAAAGCTTTTGAGTTGCCCTTGGGAGGTAGTGGGGGTGTTGTATGGTTCCCATTTTGTATGAGTCCCATGGAATTCTGTAGCTTCTGGTCTACACAAGAAAGCTATATGAAAAATGTAATTCAGGAGTGTTGTCATAAAAATGTAGATTGGCTTTATTGGCAAAAAGTAAGAAACTAAGTCTCAGTTGTAGGTGTGGTTGAGGGATGAATTCATTTGTTTTGGTTAGCTCATTCTTTTCCAGTGGCATCCATAAAAAAAATATCCAGTGTGCAGCTGTAGCTTGCTTTCTACTGAGTGTTGCTTGAATAGAAATGTCATCCAAAATCAAGCTCAGGGCTGAAGAGTGGTTGTAAGGAGGATTTTTGTAAGAAGTAGACTTCAGAAACAGGACCTCTTTAGTCAGGTTAGAAGGAGTGTGAACTAAGATGTGCTTTCAGCAGGTGAGCTATATTTGCAGTGTTCACTCAGATAATCTTCTTTTTCAAGAAGTCAAATTCACTTCAGCAGAAGAGAACGAAAACCATACTACTTATTCAAGACAATTTTTAATGTGTTTGTTTTTAAAAAGGTCTGAACGGATGAACTCTCTAGTGATTTCAGTGTATTACTGAGATAAATTGAAAAAAGCTAGTGAGCTTCATCTAAAATCTGAGTATCAGAAAATAACCTGGAGCAGGAATCAACTTCTCAAAAAGTGGTAACCATATTTCTACTTGCAGGAATGGATTCCGTGAGGGAACCACACCGAAGCCCAAGAGAGCAGCTGTTGCAGCCTCCAGTTCATCTTAAAGACTCATCTATTTGTTAAAATAAATGGTCTTAACCAGAAAATCTGTCACCTTTTTTTACATACTTCACTGAAATATAGTATTCATGAAAATACATAAATACTTACAAACACAAATTCTGAGCTGATTAATTTAAAACAATCCTTTAACTGAGTCTTAATTTGGTAGTACCTTTGTCTTGAAAAGGACCATAATCTCTACACTGAACTGAAAAAGAGGCTTGTATGTATTACTCAAAGGGGTCTCCTAGAGAAGTGGAATATTGGTACTGTGGATTTTCCCTGTGTGCCTCTGATCTCAGTATGCTGTAGCATGGGGAGCCAGAATTTTGTTTTGAAGATAATAGCTGTAATATTGGCTCTATGTGCTGTCTTGGGAGGCGTTAGTGAAAAAGGGAATTCCAGTACTGTTTTTTCACTGCTCTGCGGTACTGGAAAGCCTACAAAGGTGCTACTTACTGTGTGAGCCATTGCTTCTTGGGCAAAAAGAAACTCCCAAGCCTGTGTGTACTGCAGATACAGGGGGGTTGGAGATCTGCTGTGGGAAGGACAAAATTGCCTGAAGGGCCTGGTGGG
Source organism: Urocynchramus pylzowi (assembly GCA_013397555.1). NCBI lineage: Eukaryota > Metazoa > Chordata > Aves > Passeriformes > Fringillidae > Urocynchramus > Urocynchramus pylzowi. The sequence goes on from VZRH01006249.1 coordinate 384,052, forward strand.
GTTGGTGTGGAAAGCTTGACACAGATCTGAGTTTACTGTGTTGCATGTAATATAACATTACATTACAACACATATGAGTCAACATATGTGTTGTAATGTAATACAACACAGTAATGAGTCAGTTGGAGTTACATAAAAATTATAGATAAATTATTTTCTACCCTACATTGTATGTTACTGACATTCAAACTCACACTAAGAAAATTATTATAAGGTGCTGCTATGAAAGTTTGTGGAATTGAGTAGTTACTGCGAGTGTTTACAGGACTTTCAGATTGCCTTGCAGAGACAATACTAGAAACTGAAAAACCTACGATGCTTTAACCTTTTGAGGCTGTTCTCATTGCTCTTAGTTTTGTCATGAACTTCCAGAAGCAGAATATTGCTTTCTCTCTGTATGATCAGCAGTTTAAGTATCACCTGCAAAATCACAGAAGTTTTCAGCCAGGTGTGAAATTGGAGTGCCTGACTGCACTTTCCTACATCTTAAAATGAAATTAGAACTTTTGGATAATCCACTTTATCAACTTGAGCTGTTTCTAAACCAAAAGAAGCAATTTGCTGCTGTTCTGTAGCATGCAATAAATAGACTCTACTTGCTCAGAATTCAACTGGTCAATTTGAGGCAGTTGGAATGTAAGTGGTAGTGATGTTCTTAAAAAACTGTGCACAGTACTGGCCATGTATTCCCAGGGCTAAGGATTGCCCCTGAAATGTGGTTTTTGGTGATGTTTGGGAAACAGATGAAGGGAGGAAGTAATCATGAATGTGTCCTTATTCTCAGAATAAACCCAAGACCATTATAAAAGCAGGTCAGCAGGATTCTAAGGAAGGCCTTTTTGAACATTGTTGGATTGGTGATATGGCAGGTGTTCTTACTATGGGTGGGAGTGAAGCCTTTGCTTGACAAGTCCTAGTCATCTTTCTGTGGCATGGGATTTTGCTCTGAACAGCCTGTTTGACCTGTAGACATGATAAAACACTGCAAGGGCAAGCAAGCAAGCTTAACTGCTTGCTGCTGTTACCTGTTAGCTTCTCATGAATTCTGCTCCCGAGAAATGAACATTAGTATAATAAGCAATACACCATGGTAACAGTGATTGAAACTTCCAATGACTGGGAGTAACTGAAACCCTTTATTGCAGGGAGAATTTTACTTACAGCAAGAATGAATTTTATGGACAAGGATTTTGACAGCTATTTTCAATTGTTTTAAAATTCTTGATGAGGGGCAGGAAATCAGTTTTTTGTGGGTTTTTTTGTCCTGTTCAGAAATGATTGTGTACTTCATGTATAACATGTCAGTTATATTTGCACTGTACAGGAAATAGATTTTGATGCCCTTCTGTTCTTTGTAGTGTGTTGTCAAATATTGAAAGGCTGCTTTGCTGGTTGCTCAGTGTATAATCTTTTGTTGAAATCTCGTTACGCATTTTAACTTGAGGGTTATCTATTGAACCTCTGCATAATGCTTACTGTATACCTCATGTATACAGTAGTATTGTCATACCCAGTCTGTAGGGTGTGATTTTTGCATCCTTCAGACTAATAGATGGTGTAGTCCAAATTACATCAGAAATTACATTTCCTATTGTTCAGTGTACAAGTCTCACTTTCTAGAACTGCATTGGATGAAGGTTTCTTAAAGGCAGAGAGGTGTTCAGGTGACTACAGTGGTGAAAGATCCTTGTGCAGTGATGTATTATGTCTTCAAACACCTCCTCCACCCCCTCACCCCCAGGAAAACTGCCCTTGAACTTACCAGAAACACTGTCCATAGCAGGGCGTTTGTTGCCTAACAAAGGAGGGTGACAAGAGACAGTAAGTCATCCCCTGATAGCCTAGGAATGTTACTTGCCTGAAACATAGTCTGAGAGGAACAATATTATGGTTACAGGCTTCAGAAAATTTCCAGTAATTACTTCCTTGGAGTGTGACCAATATGGAAATTGCCTGAGGACTAAAGTCAGTCATCTTGCAACCCTATAAACAGTGGTCCTAAGTGAGGCTCTTTGAGCTCCCTGGCACAACGACAGGCTGCATGAGCATCTCCCTGCAGGAGGGTTCAGCAATTCTTAGGTTCTAGGAGATAGTCCATGGGGCCCACTGCCCTTAGAGTGAGAGTGGAACAGAGCTGGCAGATCTTGAAGTGTGTGTTCCACAGGGAGCAAGAGCTCTCAGTCCCCATCTGTAAGAAACCAGGAAAGGAAAGCCAACAGCATGGCTGAGTCAAGACCTGCTTGCCAAACTGAAGGGCAAGAAGGAAATAAAAAGGCAGGGAAGCAGGAGGAAGTATCCTGGACAGAGCACACCAACATTGCTCAGTTGTGACAGAATAGAGCTGGGAAGGCAAGGTGTAGCTAAAGCAAGCCTGGCAAAGGATGCAAGAAGAAGAGGAAGGGTTTCTGTAGGCGTGTGAACCATAAGGGGAAGTCAAAGTCTAACATCCCCCACAGTGAACATGGCATCAGTGATACAGTAGGATTGAGTGCACCCTCCAAGAACTTGCACTGAGTGGTGCAGTTGTGACGTGTCCAAGGGGCAGGATGCCATGCAGAAGGACATGGAATCAAGTCCTTCTGATCAAGATCAAGCCAGCTCATGTGAATTTAAAGGTGCCCGGCAAGGCCAAGTGTAAGGACCTGCACTCAAGGCAAATCCCAGCCAAGAGATGAAGGGATTGAGAGATGCTCTATGAAGAAGGATTGAGGGTAATGCTGCTTGAGAAGCTGGATTTGAGCCAGCAATGTGCACATGCAGCCCAGAAACCAGAAAGCCAACCACATTCAGGGATGTTTCATTCAACCACATTCAGAGCAGTGTGGCCAGCCAGTCAAGTGAGGCCTCTGTCTTTCCATCTACAGAGAGACTTCATTCATCTCTGGGATCCCCAGAACATGAAAGACATGGATCTGTTGGACCATGCCCTGAGAAGGGCCACAAAGAAGATTCAGAGGGCTGCAGCACCTCTCCTATGAAACCAGAGAGCTGGGATTGTCCAGCCTGGAGAATAGAAGGCTCCAGGAAGCCATTCAATACTTGTAGGAGACCTGGAAGAAAGATGGGGACAGACCTATTAGTAGGGCCTGCAGTTACAGGACAAGGGGTAATGGTTTTAAACTAAAGGAGAGTAGATTCAGGCCTATAAAAGGAAGAAGTCTTTTTCTATGAGGCTGCTGAGACATTGGAACAAGCTGCCCAAAGAAGCTATAATACTCCCAATCCCTGGGAGTGTTTCAGGAGAGATTTTACTGGGCTCTGAGCACCTTGGTCTAGTTGAAGATGTCCTGGCTGATTGCAGGGCGGGTTGGATTAGAGGATCTTTACAGGTGCCTTTCAACCCAAACCATTCTGTGATTGTGTGATTTCTGCAGTGTCTTCAATTTAGAGGCTAGAAACAGCAGAAGAGATAGAAGCCTAGAGCTGGGCAAAACATACACTTTTAGGGGGTGGAGAGGTAAAGTGGAAATAGTACCAGGTGCTTGCAAAAGAAATGTACTGTATGTTCAGTGGTAATGTAGAATCAGAAGTCAAAGAGAAAAGGGCAAGAAAAGTGTGCCTGTTTGCAAAGTGCACCAATGATGCCAGGGAAATCTTAATGCCAGCTAGTAGAAACAACCTGCATAAACATTCCCCCTTTCATATTGTTAGTAAAGCTGAGAATGTTTTCTGTTTTATCTTCAATCCTTTGTTTTCTTGTCTAATTATTACATCATCTACCACTCCTGGTCTCCTTGCTGGCCCTGAACTGTACAGGGGCATGATGGCATTGCAGTGTCTGGGCAGACATGAGTCAGGAAAGCCTTGCTGTGTACCTGAACCACAGCACTGGCTCCCTGTGTGTCACAAAGGGCACACATGCCAGGTCTCCGCACGGGTGGCACTTGTAACACCCTGGGTATCATGATGCTGGGGGTGTTTCCACAGAACAGCAGCTCTATTTATGCTAGAGTACCCTGAGTCTTCCCACAGATGGGAACAAATTATTGAAAATATAGAAACAATTAAAATTTAAAAGAAATAAACTGTACTAGGGGAACTTAGCAGCAATTTTCTGTCTCAAAATAAGATTATGGAGATAATTGATGGAAATCATTAAGTCAGCTTTGAGTTCATTTTTTATTTTAAAATTCTGTCTTAAAAGTAGAGGCATGCCCAGTGTGAATAAACAAACAGAAAAAATGGTTTTAAAATGGTGCATGGGCTTTTCAAGATAAATAGTCTAATGGAGAGGTTATAAGAAAGTAAGATGGCCTCAAAGACGCATGGAGTAATTCCTCTGGTATGTTTTGTTCCTACAGCTATTCGAAGAGGACAGCCTGCACCCCACACCCTAACAATACATTACTGAAAGTTGCACTGTTGGCCAAAAAAGCTCAATCTTCTAATATGACTCTTACATGCAAAAGGTGAGGGAGGAAGCAGTGCTGCTGATTAGTATTGTAACGTGTTTATCACTACCTTTCACACTGAGTAAAGTTCAAGTAGCTGTGTAGGTTCATATGTATTGTACATAAGCATCAAATATTAGAATATTAATCCATTGTGATCTTACTATAAGGCTTGGCCTGGATTATGCTTGATTTGACTCAGCCTGAGAGACTTTACCTATTGCAGATTTTATGCTTTTATTCTTTTTTTTTAAAGCAACTCAGTGCTCAAGGTGTGACAAAGAACTTTGAGTAAAACTGAATGCAGTGATATAAGCATAAAAGTCACAGTACAAATGGACAAAATTGGTAATACTTTTGGCTGCAAATATAAAAGTAATGAATGACTTCTACAGTCTAGTTCCCATCTGACTTTAACAGCTCATTTATTTTTCATTTTCTAAAATGTTCTGATATCTAAGTGATTAAGAGATTACTTAGTCATTCATTAAATGATATAATTTTCTAGTATAGACCTGAAGAGCTTTTTGAATTCTCCTTGTGTTGTCATGATCAGGACAACAGCTTGAGTTAAAGCCAAAAATAGTTTGTAGTCATTTGGTATCAAGACACTAACAAACTCTGCAGACATCCCAAATAATTTTTCCCTCTTCAGCTATCTACGGCTTAATCATTTTTTTTTCCCCAGTGAGATATTCAACACATAATTTTTCTCCTCATACTACAATGAATGTTTCCAAAAGGTTAAAGTAATGCTTTTTGCATCACAAAAGAGAACTTGCCAATTTTTCTTTTCCTGATGTTAGATTGCTATCCAATCCCACCCTGAAATTTGATAGCCTGATAATAAATATTTTTCCCAAAAATCTCAGATCATGAACTATGCTAGTTTGTATATTCTGATTTGTGTGTGTGTTTGCTACTTGTGATGTACAAGATTTTTAGAGCCAAAGATCTAACATCAGGCCAAATAATTTTTATAATTATGCTTCAAAGCTTGTACAATTCTGTTGTAGTGTAGTGTGATGTTACTATTGTAGTGTAGCAGGATTCTCTAAGTTGGATAAAACCACTCAAACTTTGTCTTGTTAGCAAAAGTTATCAGAGGTGGATGGAGGAGGGGTGTTATGCTGCTTTTGATGTTGAAGAATGCTGAGACCAGCCTGACCCACCTATTCAGTTAAACATCCTGAGGATGTGAGAAACAGTATTTCCTGCCAGAAAGTAGCACTGATGAGGATGTGGCCAAGTTCCTGGAAAAGGAACCCACAAGTGGCGATGCTGATAACTGAAGTAAAGCTGCTGAGCTAAAGGCTGATGAGGTGACATGAGTGACCTAGAAATATCTGGCTGATAATCACTTTATATAGGTAGTTTATATACTGTAAGAGCTCAGTCCCACTATTTAATGGACACACTTCTGACACATCCCTTCCCTTTCCAGAGTGAGGATATGAAGATTTCTCCCTTTAGTGGGAACAACCCTCAGGGTTACTTTCCTATGAATTTTTTTATCCATTTGCATAGAGGAATTTTTAAAAATACACAATTTTTGCATAGACCAAAACTTCTGGTTTCCAACTGTTAAATTAATGACAATAACATAAGTAATATTGAAAGCTCTCTGAATTGGATTTAGGAACATTACTAGAACAAAATTGTCCCAACTTTCTTGCTGTCTGATGTTTTATCTATTTGCAAACACATCAGGAGCTGTGTGTAAGGTAGGCAAAAGAAACCATTTTAGATTGAATCATTCACCATTCTCCATTTGAAAATACCCATCCAATAGTCACTCCTCCAGGTTTATGTGTTTCTTTCAAAGCAGAGTTGGAATGAATAAAAAAAATTAGTCCAGTTACAGTCAATAAAAAAAGTAATATGGTCTTCGGTGTATAGAAAATACCCAATGCATGGAATGGAAGGCAAGTTAATAGCTTAAATGCAATGTGAATGTGCGGCGTGAGTGGCTGGAAAGGCAAGCCAGGGTGCAGGATACGTGGTCAAAGTAGTTGGAGTTAAGAGACTCCTACTTTTCTTCGTATTCCTGTAATAGGGTCTGGATGTAAGAAGAGGTACTGAGGAGAACAAACGGATTTACTTTACAAGGTTATTGGAAACACAGATTTCGGAGTTCCATTTTGTGAGGGCAGCCTCGCTGCAAGGAGCCCCCCCTCACAAGCAGGCCCCCACGCGCCGCCACCTCCGCGCTCCGAAGCGCGACAGGGCCCGTTCCCCCCCGCGCGCCCGTGGGCCGGCCCGGCCTCCCCCGAGAGCCGCAATGGTTGGTCCAGGGGCAGGGCGGAGCGCGGTCAGTGCGCCGTTCGCTTCCGGGTTCGGGTGCGGGCGGGCGCTCTGTGGTTGCTCCTCCCCGCCGGCGCTCCGGCCCGGCGCGGGCGGGCGCTATGCGCAGGCTCGGCCCTTGCCTCAAGATGGCGGCGGTGGCGGATAAACAGAAGCACGAGCACGGGCGGGTGAAGATCGGGCACTACATCCTGGGGGACACGCTGGGCGTCGGCACCTTCGGGAAAGTCAAGGGTGAGCGGGGCGCCAGCGCTGGGAGCGCCGCTCGGAGCGCGGCTTGCACGGGCTGAGCTGCCGGGGTGGGACTGGCGGTCCCGCTGCGGGAAGCAGCGGCTGGGGCAGAAACAGCTTCCTCATCTGTGCTTGCGGAAATAACCGCTGGGAGCTAAATGCTGCCGCTGTTTAGAACAACGAAAGTAGGGAGTCTAAATCCTCAGGCTTCGTATATTGTATTTTGATGCTCAAGTACGAACTCTCGATGCCCTTGTAAGGAAGGCAAGATTTGTCTCTCTACAGAGAAATAAGCGTAAGAAGATGGGTCTGGGACTCTTGCATTAGTTGGTCGCACAGCTGATGTGCAGATACGGAAAAACTTCATGTTTAATCTGCTTGACCTGTGGTTAGCGAAGCTTTTTTTTCAGCTCAGATTTTAAAAAATTTCCAGTGTAGGGCTACGGATGCCATACGGTTTGTTTGAAGGCTAGTAGAAATAAGGTAGAATTTAAACTTCNACCTGTGGTTAGCGAAGCTTTTTTTTCAGCTCAGATTTTAAAAAATTAGGGCTACGGATGCCATACGGTTTGTTTGAAGGCTAGTAGAAATAAGGTAGAATTTAAACTTCCCCATAGTGCCATTCACCGCAGATGGCAGGACTAGGACTGTGCATTAGTTTACACTGTTCCTGCCGTATTGTTTGTGAGAACTTAAAATAATTGGGGCAAGCAAATCAAAAATATCCTTTCTCAAATGAGTAGAGCTAGGCTCAGGCTGTATTCTTCAAAAGGGTCGTGGTTTTGGTGGTGGTTTT
>VZRH01006249.1:391838-415963 GCA_013397555.1 Urocynchramus pylzowi
TTTTTTTTTTTTTTTTTTTTTTTTTTTTTTTTTTTTTGTATTTTTGTTTGTTTGCTTATGGATTTTTTTTGTTTATTTTGTTTATTTTGTTTTTTGGTTTATTTTGTTGTTGTTGTTAACTTAATAGGTGCATAAAAAATCCAGCTTTTTTCCCCAGTGTAGATAATCCATTGTATGTGCTCTGCACAAGCTCTTTTAACTATTGACATGTTCTGAAAAATATTAATATTGTATAGTAAATAGGATGATATTTTGCTCTAGGAAAGCAATAAAAATATTTGGAAAGCAAAGCCCTTTGAGTCTCTTTTTCAAGGGAAGCTTATAAAGGGACAGCCCCAGCCATTTGTTAGCGGTGACCCTCCCCCCCAGTCTGGCAGTTCCCATTCTTTTCTGTGGGAATTTTGTACTTCCTTGAGTAGAGAAAAAAAGAAGTAATGCAGCAGACATGCATTAGGTTCTCTTTCCTCATGGAGGGACTGCGTGCTTGAGGGGAGGGATCAAAGATGTGTTTGTTTTGTGGTTTTTTACCCAGCACACCGCAGAAGACTAAGATTGACATACCATCAATGTTCTAGTATGATCCCAAATTTAGGAGAGCACTGTTGCAGTACTGCTTTTCTTGTCCCCATATGATGTTCTGTGTTACTTTTGTCTTGCTTCAGCTGTGCTTAATAAAGAACATTTTATCTGTGATGCACTGGTTTTCCTCTTGACCACACATTTTCTTCGTTTAATACCAGATCTGCAATTGTTTTCCTGTTTTCATAATTTCCTTCTCTGGTGATATGGTCTCATCCATTGACATAAGGTGAAAAATATGTGTTCCCTTCTTAAAATTCAATTAGGATATACCTTGAGCTCATGTAATGTAGGGGGTCAGACATATGGCTAAGTTAATTTTTTTACTCTAACAGTGGTGGCAGCCTGAAAAAATCGAACTGGAAAATCGGTGCTTTATTTGGTAATTGTGAAAGGTCTCCTGCTGTCGCTTTCAGATGAATTCATGCTGCTGGTAGCTGTCACTGGTGTGATTCTGTCCAGTTTATCATTTTCACCTGGCTGTGCCACTCTGAATTGATTCTGAGTGTCTTGGTTTACCTGACTGTGCTTCAGATGGGCAGTCGCAGAAATGGCTGTTCCTAGCCATCGTCTAGGCAAAGCTAAAATGCCACTGAAGTGAAAAGCTGATGTGGAAGAAGACTGAATCTAAACCAATTGTATGAGACACATTCATGTTCAGACTTCACCAGGATTCAGTGTAAAACATCTATCCCTATTTCCTTCAGTTTTTTTTAAGCACTGTTGATGTTTTCTGCTGAAACTAGATGCAAACTTATTTCCAGATACTTTTTTTTTTTAAAGTTTTCTTTCATAAAAGGAGGAGTACTCGGGCTTCCAGTGGTCCATACTGAGAGTATGAGGGATATTTCTTAAGGCTCGAAATACACAATAGTTGTTCCAGCTCTCTATATCTAGAGTATCAACGCTGTTCTGTATAGACTGCAAACCAAGTGGTCTGGGTCAAGGCAACAATAAGAGACCTGGGAATGAACAGTGCAGGTCAGTATGGTATCTATTGTTGTGCAGTAAGATGGCTTTGCATAGCATGAACTATTGTTGTTTAGAGTTTTTTCCCATGTTAGTGAAAACATTTATTTAGCTCATACTCTTAAAGACTGCTTCCCTTTGAGCTTTGGATTGGCTTTTTGGCCTGCTGCTAATTGTTTCATTAAATACAACATAGCCTTCAGATTATTTTTTTTCCTCTAAAAACTTAATGACTGATACCTGTATTTCATGAGTATGTTGTATTTGATCTGCATGGCCTCAAAATCAGTTTTTTTACAATTGAAGAACAGTTGAACAAGATAATCTTCCTCCTGCACTTCAACAGTAGAAAATAAGTTGCTGCTGCTTTGAGACTCTGTCACTGCCATGAAAATCTTGGTGCTGTGCAAAGCCACAGTGAAGTTTGAAGGCAATTAGTATTAGGAAAAAAAAAAAAAAGAAATATAGGAATATACTAGGTCTGTTAAATGAATTTTTTTTCAAGAGGTTATTTTGAAGGACTGACGGCTAGTTGAGGATTAGGGTGTGTTCCCTTTTATAAGTAAAACTTCCATCAAGTGATAATGCAAAGTAGATTTCAGGAAGGTAACACTGGCTGCTTACGTTTCTGCATGATGTTATCATCTGGGGTGGCGCTTTCACTTCTGTCCTAGTGTTGCATTTAAAAGTGTCAGCAGTCTGTTACCGGTTGGTGTATTCTGTTTTACTGGTAACAGATACCTTGAACTGTATCCAGGAAAGGCTACTTGTATCTTAAAAGGCTAGATTTGTTATAATTTCAAATTGAATTAAAGTAAGCCAAACATTTCTGAAGAAAATAGAGATTTAATTTGAAATGTCTTGAACAAGAGAATAGGCTTTTTTGGGATATTTCTGCAGCAGCACCGAACCACAGTATGTTTTCATTGCAATAATTTATTCAGGGCTGGTGGGGTTGAAGAAGCAGAAAATCTTGTTTTCTCCCAGTCAGTGAATAAAATGAAGGCTTGAGGCTCCCAGCCTTAAAGGCTGTGACAGCCAGAATTGGTTTCAGTCAACTGCAAATGTTACTGTTTAATTACTTTGAAAGAAAAAATTGTTTTGAAAAGATCTTTTCTTATGTGCCTTGCATATTGAACGTAGATTGTAGCTAATGAATTACTTTGTAATGTTTTTCTGAGTGCTAATGTAATTCCAGTCAAAGGTAGTTTGACAAATCAGAAATGAAACAAAGTGGCTTAAAAATGAGATTTTATAACCCAGTACATATCAGAACTGTGTATTTATATTCTAAGCTGTAGACTTGGTCAAATGTGTATGTTACTTACTGTATTAAACACCATCTTAAATGTACTTTGTACAGCAAAAGAAGATGCAGATTAATGTGTTTGACCAAAAGATTTTTGCTGGGTTTCCAAGAATTTGTTTCTTACTAACAAAAACAAATGTTACATTTTAACTTACTGATTAAAGTTTTGGGTTTTTTTGTTTGTTTGTTTGTTTGGGTTTTGGGGTTTTTGTTTGTTTTTGTTGTTGTAGTTTTTGTTTTGTTTTTGTTTGTTTTTTCAAATACTCCTGGTGTACACCAGTTCCCGCTATGGATGGGTAAAGACTTTACAATAGTTGCTTTTCTAATTTTTATGATTTTTATGATGATTATTTACTCCTGAGGGTTTGAACATAGGTGATATAATTTGTTTGGTTCCTTTAAACTGCAATCACATTTGAAGAAAACAAAGGGAATGTGTTTGCTTTGATTGTAGCTCTGGTTCAAAGCAAATAATTCTCATGCATTTCTAGTCACTCACCTGCCACTGCTTTGTGCTCTCTCTAGAACTTGCTGTGGATTCGAGCTTTGCCCTGCATTTCTCAGCAGTGCAAATAGGCCTGCCCAGCACTTTGTTTATTGTGGCCATTGTTAGGTGATGGCCCCTCTGAATGAGGGGATGTCTTTTCATCCTAGTCAGAGCTCTTCTGTTTTTTCATGTGCTAGACATATCTCAGTGCAGCATTGTGGTGGTTCTGGGTCTTGGGTAATCAATTCCCTACAGGAATTCAGACTGCTTAATTTTATAGGTGGCTGTCTTGTAAGAATAAGCACGCAGATGCTTATCATTATCTTCTACCTCTCTGCTAAGAATTTCTCACTTGCCTTGGTTTTTAGCTTGATATAGAGGCAGAAGGCAGCAGGAAGGTCTTTTGTGCTGGAATGAGATCTACAGATTGATGGGTGTTTGTTCTATCCAGATTATCTGTTGAACACAGAAAGATTTTTGTGGATCACTGCTGTTTAATCACAGCTTCCCATGGATATATTTAAATAAAACTTGAAGCCCAGGGCTTATTTAAATTCTCGAGCAAGGGTAGGCATCCAAATGAGTGAGTATTGTGATCAGCACAGTTCTGTTACAAATGTCTATTCACATGGACAAGGATGAGCCATGCATATATATCTGGCTTATATTTGGAAGGTAGAAATCAGGGTGGCAAATGAATGGTATTATCATAATCACTGCATGTGGCAGCCATGCAGATAGGGAAGCCTTCTAGTAAAAGAGATACTTAACTTCTGAATCCATCTGTGATTGTGTTCTGGATTTAAGAAAAATATTCTGATGGACTTTGCTGTGACTACTCCCAACAGCACTTGCAAAGTTAAGGACTTTAAGAGAGGTAACTTACTGTGAAATAGTTTACACTTTTTAGTTCCTCTGTTTAAAGAACAGTGAAACTGTCCTTAGTTTCTTTTCCACTTCAATTAGGTTGCATGTTTGCATTGTTTTTCCTTGTTTCTGTTCTATTTTTTGTGCATTTCTCATCACATTTGCTACTTATTTAAATAAATTAAGGCTCTGGTGTTAACTGCACAGAATGTGGAGCTGTCAGACTGTTCCAAGGACAGATACATTTTTATAAGTAAACTGATCAGGTACTTAAACTGGTAATTCAGAACAATTGCTGAAGCAGGCTTCTTGAGGGAGCAATAGGAATGATCGTTGCAGATGAAGTAGAAGAGATCCAGGAAAAAATGTTTGAATGGGTTGCCAAGTAAGCCAAAAGCTTGGAGTGACTTACATGGGAAAGAAAATGCTCTCTGATTAGGAAGGATGGCAGGGTTTGGGGATGTGCTTTGCTTTATTTTTGTGTTTGTTTTTTAAACCAATATTGTGAAAAATGTTATGCTGCAAGACTTCTGCTGGTTAGGTTTAAGGAATTTCTGACATGTATACATCTTCTAATGATAGAATTGTGGGACAAATTGCAGTAGTAGAAGAAATTCCATACCATGTGGTTTTCCATAACCATAACCTCCCCAAAGATAATGGGGATATGTGGAATGCTAGTGTCTTAACTTGGCTACATTCAAAAAGGAGAAGTAATGTCTTAACTGAGCAATTGAAAACCTTGACTAAGTACTTCCTTGTTTCTTGCAGTTGGAAAACATGAGTTAACTGGGCATAAAGTTGCCGTGAAGATCCTGAATCGACAGAAGATTCGCAGCCTTGACGTTGTAGGCAAAATCCGCAGGGAGATTCAGAACCTCAAACTCTTCAGGCATCCTCATATAATTAAGCTGTAAGTTTTGCTTACTGTAATCAAACTTACTTAAGCAGTAATCTCTTTTTGATCTCACTGATCTGAAATACATTTAAAGGCAATACTACAAACAGTGTCTTGTCAGAAAAGTAACCAGCTTCAAAGTATGCAACTGTGGCGTCTGTAAAGTGTTTTCACAAAGCTGATCTTTACTGCAGGCTGGAGAGTTTCCATTAGATCTTTGCTTAGACATTCTTTGGACAGGTGTATGAAAGGTAATGTCATGACGGGTATTTCTGGTATAGTCGTCTCTGACTTTAGTGGCTACTTCGTTTTTCTTTTTCTGTTTATGTTGGATCTTTTTTTTCCTGCTTGGAAAATGAGTTACTAAGAACAAGAGTGTAAAGGTCATTTCTATAGTAGGTTTATTGTGTCTTCCCAAAGTGTTTTTAGTGATGTTCTGGTCAGTGATATATGTTTTTTCAGTGTAGGTGGTGCTCCACAAGATTTTTCTGAATTAAGGATGTAAAGTTTGATAAATGTGATTGCTATTTCAGAAATCTTCAGTGTAGTGGCTACCTTTTGTCTGACTGTGGTATTTAAAATGTGCCTAATTACATCTCTTAGTTGATCAATAGTTCATCAGTGGAATTCAGAGTAAAACTACGTCCCAGAGTAGACCCCTCATGTCTTGCCTGTGGTCATAAATGAAAAGTAATGTTGGTTTTCTTTGACTTTTTTAATTTCCTGTTAAAATAATCTGCACTTCCAGAGTGTGGGTGACTTCCACTGTCTTAGACATGATGTGGGTGGTTGTTTTGTTGGTAGAATTTTGTCTAAAGACCCCACTGCCACTGTGGGCATGCCATGTCTCTGCACTCCCTTTAATCCAGCAATGGCTGTTACGCTGAAGCTAAATTACATTGTGTAAGGCCAACTCACCCACTTCTTCAGAGGGCTAGTTTTCAGAAGACTGTTGAGCTGATTTGTCAGCAAAATGCTAGTGCTTTCAGTTAACCTATGAATGAGTCCAAAGGGCATACCTATAGCCAGAACAGAATGGGAAGTGTCAGTGCACCAAGTGACATACCAGCATGAAAGAGGAATGTGTGCTTGTGGTGTTGCTAAACTGAAGACGGTTTAGCAGATTTGAGATGACAGTTTCTTTCTCAGGAAATCACAGAGAAAATTTTTTCTTTTGCATGTGGAATGCTGTAAAGAGAACAAATAAAGCAAATTTTAGGAAAGGATATTAAAAAAAATCAAAATCTCCTAAATTGTGATTTTTGTCCTTAAACTTGCTATTTCAAAGCTTCAAAGCTATGTTTTTAAAATTTAATTGAAGTAGAATGATAAAAATATAATAACCAGAGATCAATACTCTTAAATATTAATATTCATCATTATTAAGAGGAATTTTTTTCCTAGTCTCAACATACATGTTTTCATTTATGGCAAGTGAATTTTTTTTCATGTTAACGTTGAAAAGTGTGTATTTTTGCAACACTAGCAAAGTCCTTTTGAAGTCCTTTTTCACTGCATCAAGCTGTTGATGAGGCAGACCTGTTTTATACAGTCTTATAGTCTTAAACAGTCTTATAGAAATCTCTTGTTCCTCTGAAAGAGCAAGGACTGATATTCCTGATAGGGATTACAAATTTTCTGCTAGTCTTTGCAATGATGGCATCAGACAGTGAAAGGAAAGTAAAAATCTTCTGAAAAAATATTGTCATTCCAATAGCTGTAGATTGATTGATAACTATTGTAAAGTATATTTTTTATCTGATTATTTGTATGAATTCGGTTTTAACTAAATGTAACTGGCTTTTTACTAGTGTGTAAACTAATAGATACCTTCTCTTATCAGGTACCAGGTCATCAGTACACCCACTGACATTTTCATGGTGATGGAATATGTTTCAGGAGGAGAACTGTTTGATTATATCTGTAAAAATGGAAGGGTAAGTAGTCCAGCTCTGCAAGTCAGTGACTTGCATTCTGTTATTGCATTTGCAGTATTCCTGTGTCACCCTCCAGTGAGGGGACGGACTTTTGGGTATCTTTTTGGGTATCTTTGTCAGAATGATACAATAACAAGTTTTTTTTTTTTTTCTCAAGAGAATATTATGATTAGTGTAGTACAGGATTTATGATTAGAATGGCACAGGATTTCTATGAGCAGAATGAATATACTATAATTTATAAGAGTTTTTACACAACCCAAGTTGGGATATCTATTCACCTAGACCCTCTGTAGTTCTGGTCAAATCTTCATACATATTTTGCTGTGTCCATATAAGAGTCACAGTCTGGCCTTGAAAGTCACAGGGATGAACACAAGTCACTCAGTCCTCAGAGGAGGCAGAGGATGCTGGAGATATCTGTGGCCATTGAGAAGTCCTGGGTCTCATTCCCATTTAGGACTTGTAACGTTTGATGTTAAAGACATCAAACTCTGGCTGCTGTTGCAGTTCCATATGCCATGACAGTCATCCATGGCTCTGGGCCTGAGAACTAAGGGCTGGTAAGGCAGCAGATAATCAGCCTGGCACACAGGAATCTTAAGGCTGGTAGAGAGGGGAAGAAGAAAAGTGGTTTGTTTATTTGCTTCACAGGACCTCCAGGGCCTGATAATGAGGCAGAGGGCATGAACACATGACTTGCACGGTCACAGAATGGCTGTTTGCCTCACTAAGTGGTGTTAATTAAGCTAACCACATTATCATGGGCTGGGAGCAAGGGGTACTGGTTACACCTTGTTAAATGTGGGTGTGTTTTCTTGTATTCAGTTTCAAATTTGCTGCTATCAATTAAAATATATTTATGACTGTGGGTTTTTTTGGGTATTTTTTGAAAGTAAAAATGGTTCTATGTTAACACATTCTAAATCTTTATGTGTGACTTTGTCATAGCATTCTTTCTTTCTACTAATCTGTTAATTTACAATGGCTGGGAATAAACCAGATGAATATGTACCCAGCTGGAGTAGCTGAAAACTGTTTCTTCAGTATATCCCATTACTAGTAAGCTACCATTGTCCCCTTATTACTGTCTTCTACTATTAGAACAGCTTGTGTGAAAGATCTGAAGTCCCTTTTTACAGACTAGATATATAGGATACTTCAGTTCCTGGGACAAACTGATGTGGATCTTCATAGGAAATGTCCACCTAAGTCTGCTGTTTGGGACTAGCTGCTGATAGCATGAATAGCATTTGAAAATTACAATTTCTGTACTGCATTTTCAGCAGCTTTTGCCACCTTAAATCTCAGATAATTCCAGTTATACAAAGCTAAATGTTTGAGTGCTAATGCTTCTAGTTAGTGAATAGGTAACATCTGCCAAACCCTATTTCAAAAGTGTCATTAAGAACTTTCAGTGACTTTCTGAGTAAGTGGGTATGTTTTGTTTGAGTCATTTTAGAGCTGTGATCCAAACAAAATGATGTAAGAGATGAAGCTGCTTGCTACAAGTTCTGATAACTGCTATATAAAGTATCAAATGATAAGTATAATTGATAAGTTTAGCTCATGGGAAAGTTTCCTCTGGCTAGTAAAAATGAAAAACAAGTTAACTTCCACTGTCTCTTAATTATTTAAAATCTTTGTCTGATCTAGCTTGATGAGAAGGAAAGTAGGCGTCTGTTTCAGCAAATCCTTTCTGGTGTGGATTACTGTCACAGGCACATGGTAGTACATAGAGATCTGAAGCCTGAAAATGTGCTTCTTGATGCACACATGAATGCCAAGATAGCTGATTTTGGTAAGTATTGCTTTATTTTTCTATTTGATTGCATTTCTGGTGTTAGATCCTGTTAATAACAATAGGAAATATTAAACAAAGTATGTATACTTTAATATCGTGGTGGTGGGATACAACAGAAGAACATGAAGAAAATAGATGTAAAGCAAAATAATGTTCTTGCACATTTATTGAACTTGTTTTCCTCTCAAGCTTTCTTGCTTTCTCTTGCAGTATTTTCTTTGACTAGCTGAAATTCTGAACTGATTAATTTGGTTTCATGTAACAATATTTTCTCTAAAATGCTAAGTAGACTTACTTTATGACCTTTCTTCTTCAAAACTCACTCCTTTTCTGTTTCACCATCCGTAAAATGTAGATGCTTAGCTCTCCTGGAAGAACAGTCCAGGGGCAATTCATTAGCTTTAAGAAGCTACAGTGCTATAGAAAAATATACTAGTCTTCCTGATTTGTTTATGCCAGCTGTTCATGTCACAGCTGCAGAGAAGCCTTGAAGCTAGGTCTTGGAACTAGAACCTTGAAGCTAGGTCTTCATCTTAGTCAGGAAACCTCACCACCTAAGCATAGTAAGGCATCCATTCTGCTGTGTCATGACTGATCTCTTGTAGGCATAGTGGATAATACCTGCTTATGTAAATCTCCAGTGAAAGGTGTTAGGTAATGCTGAGTATTTGAAGTATGTTTTAGAAGTATGATGTTCAACTGTATGGGCCCTGGGAATCATATTGGTTTCTCAGGTAAAGAAAATTATTTGGGGGAAATGGCTCACATGGTGGAGAAATAAAGTACAGTAACTTAGTGTCAGCAAAACTGTAGCACTCATTTATTCATGAGTGATATATTAATACATGAGTGTGATATAGTAATACATGAGTGATGTATTAAGCAAGAGCTTAATAAAAGCTTTGGTATGTTAGAATATGAAAGCTAGCAAGCTGTACTCTTTATTCTCCACATTCCCTGCTGACCCATAAAAGGGCATAATTCCTTCTTGGAGACTGAGTTCTTTGGCTTATGGTAGTCTTGACCATGCAGCCTCACTGAGGAAACTAGAAGAAATTTTCTACAGCTGTTAGACTGTACTGAGTGCTGGTGAATGCAGGTTCTAAAGCACACTTCCACTGCTTAGAGAGTATCTGAAAAGCAAACTACTGAACTGCAGTGATGCAGGAACCAGGTGCATAGTGTAGGGCTGTAAATTGTAGTAAAGTCATGTAAGGAACTCCTCAGTTCCCTTCTTCTGTGTAACCTCTAACAGAATTTTAGGGAACTGTGTGGTACCATTTCCCACTTTGGCATTTTAGAAGCAAATGAGGATTTTAGTACTTTCTCGTTAATGACCAAAATCCTTTCTTGCTATACTGCTTCATCTCCCTTAGCACAACTTTGTTCTCTGTCATGCCTGTGTCATCCAAATTTAACTGTTCTAGTCTAGAAATGAATATGTTCTCAAATATCTCTAGGCTGCAGGCAGTAATGGATTGATGTTACTCAGATTTCTGGTAAAATGTATGGAGGATTATGTAGCATGCTCATATAAAAATTCCTTAATTCCAAACAATACTAATTCTTAACTGGAATAATTTTATTAATTTTCTAATTTGAATCACTACTGGTTTGTTCTAGGTGGTATATGCAGTGTGAAATGATTTTGCTCCCTGAATTTTTAGTAGTTACTCTTATACACTTTCAGGTCTATCAAATATGATGTCAGATGGAGAATTTTTAAGAACAAGCTGTGGTTCCCCTAACTATGCTGCACCAGAAGTAATTTCTGGAAGGTAGTTTCTTTTATATTGGATACATGTATGCATGTACTTCAGTCATGTTGCTGCTTGATTTTATAGGGTACAAAACTAATTCAGTTGACAAGTTTGATGCTGAGAAACTGAGGGCTGTTAGTGATATTGATGATTTTTTAAATCTTCTGTGAACTAGCTTTGAATAGTTCCTGTAAGGTAGAGGTGATGTCTAATGCTCCAAGTGCGTTCTGTACACTCTGCCTGAATTGCTTTAAAAATCTCATGTACAGCTCAGATCTTGGAAGCTGAGGTGCAGAGTTACAGGCAGAGTCTGCTGTGAAGCTGAGTAGTAGTGAAATACCTGCTGCAGAGTAGATACTCACTTTGGAGGTAACTTCCTTTTTTGTAAGCCATGATTGTCATATCTGCTTTCAACTACCTACCCTAATATTGCCTCCTGTTGATTGGAGGCCAGATGTCTGTTTTACTCTGGCAGGGGCACAGAATATGTGACACGTTCTGCTATATGGAGTTGTCTTAACTTTTCAGCCACAATTTGGGGGATAGTTGACTTTGCACAGATTCCTCTAAAACATTGGGATATATAATGTGGGCTTTCTTAGCAGTAGATGCATGCTTCTTTCAGTTTGCCATTGTGTGAAATTGCACTATGGATTATTGTTACACATTAGAGAGGAAAAGCTGTACTTGTGCCCTGTTAATATATTAGAAAGTGAAAAGTATGAAGTTCAGGGGAGGCATGGAATAGAACTTAAATGGTATAGTGCTTGCAAAATCAGTTGTCCTGAGTTCTCATGCTTTTAATTACTATGAGACAATGGAAAAGTGACAGAAAACATATTTAAATGTATTAAACACAAATCACTAATAATGATTTTTTTCACAGGTTATATGCAGGTCCAGAAGTAGACATTTGGAGCAGTGGGGTTATTCTCTACGCTTTGTTATGCGGAACACTTCCATTTGATGACGATCATGTGCCAACCCTTTTTAAGAAGATATGTGATGGTATCTTTTATACCCCTCAGTACCTGAATCCATCTGTAATTACTCTTTTGAAGCACATGCTGCAAGTGGATCCAATGAAAAGAGCAACAATCAGAGACATTAGGTAAAACACTTGCTGATGTCTGATCACAAGATGCTGGAATTACAATAGCTCAATAGGCAGAACAAAGAAGTTATTCATACAGCTTGTCTATGTTTTCTAGACTGAGATGAAAAATTCATCTTCTGAGGGCTTGGTTTTAGCTCTGATAGTGCTGATCTGCAGTAGACAATGAAGTATCTATTGGAGATCATAATAAAACAAATTATTTATATTATATATGGAAATTCTGAGACACTTTCTGTTTAAGACTGCCATAGCAAAGCTGTTTACTTGCATAATGGTTTGCAAAGATTACACTGTATAGACTTCTCTGGGGGAAGAAAATTGTCTTTCCTGTTAGGAACCAGTGCTCTCTACTGTAAATGTCCCTTTAATCTGATAACTACTGCTTTTATTCATATTTCTCAGGCTCTGTAAAGTTATTTGTTAAGACTCTGAATATTCCACGTGTAAGGCAACAATTTCTAGCTTCAAAGCACTGGCATGAATTTGTATATGAATGGCAATTACTTCACTAAGTACTGATAAGTTAAAGTTTGTAGGTAGAGAGAGGTATCATGGGCTCCAGATTCCAAGAGATGATTCTGGAGAAGTTGATTGTGTTGACAAATGTGCACTGGATCAAATTTAAAAAAAGGTAGATAAGACAAATGTACTTTATGTGGCAGCTTAATTTTCTTTGCAAGAAGCTCTAAGGAAAGAATGCTGCTGTACTACCGTAGTGAAGACGCTGCTCCTTGTAGGGTTGGAAGTTAGGAAATCAGCAATGTTTGTTTTCTCAGTGAAACAAAAAATGTGGCACACTTATCCCTTACTACTTTATTACAATGGGAAGTACTTCCTTGCAGAGATGAAAGCACTGTGAGAACTAAGTGTTGTAAAACTTGAGTGGTTGGGAACTTAACTTACCTCAGTTGTGTTAAATAAATAGTGCGTGGAAAAGAAGTGGTGTGAAACAGAAAAATGTTGGTTACAGAACATGGATGGAATTTGAATCCAAACAGCTGTCCTATTCTCCATATCTCATAGTTTAAAGGACAAACTGAGTTTAATTGAACACCTTAATTCTTCTAGTGGTTGTATGTATGTGCATGCAAGGGGAAAGGCCTGGTGCCATGAATAGTAACAATATTCCTCTGGGTTCAGTCATCCCAGCTATGGCTGAGCCTTTGTTGTGGTACAGGAACACATTTTTCTGCTTCCAAGTTAATCTTTTCTGATTAAACTACATTTTGCTCACACATCTTGCTCAAAACTACATTTTGTGCTGAGGCACAGTGTTCTCAGGATCACACTGAGCAGAGCTTAGTTCAGTGTGCTGGTTTGAGCTGGCATAGAGTTGAATTTTTTCACAATAATTGTGTTTTGAATTTGGACTGAAAAGAGTCTTGCTGACAGATGGATGTTGTAGTTACTGCTGAGCAGGGCTTGCACATAGCCAAAGTCTTTCCTGCTTCTTACACTGTCCCAACAGAGCAGGCTGGGGGTGCACAAGGAATTGAGAGGGGACACTGCTGGAGCAGCTGACCCCGACTGACCATAGGCATATTCCATCCCATATGATGGTCATACTGCAGGGGTCATACTCTGCAGTACAAATAAGAGGAAGGCTGATGGGGTTGGTCTGCATCAGACATTTTGTGATGAGCAATTGTTTTTATCTGCATTACTTGTCTTTCTTGGGTTTCCTTGTTGCCTCTCTTGTGGTTTTGGATTTTTTTTTGCTTAGGTGTGGTGTTTTTTTTGTTTTGGTTTTTTTTTTTTTTTTTTTTTTTTTTTTTAAATTTCTAATTATTAAACTGTTTTTCTCTCAACCCTCAATTTTTTTGCAGAGTTTCTGCTCTTCTGATTCTGCCC
The DNA here is from genome assembly GCA_013397555.1 of Urocynchramus pylzowi. Taxonomy (NCBI): domain Eukaryota; kingdom Metazoa; phylum Chordata; class Aves; order Passeriformes; family Fringillidae; genus Urocynchramus; species Urocynchramus pylzowi. Next base: position 405,417 of record VZRH01006249.1, read on the forward strand.
CTTATCTCACTGGAGAGGACCAAGCAAGTGGCTGTGTGGTGCTTAGTTGCTGGCTGGGATTAAACCATAGCAGTCCTGTTTGATACCCAGTGTGGGGCTTGAAGGTGTTGAGATAAAAACAGATTTGAACAGAGTATATTAGAAAAAAAAATTACAAATTCTATCTCTATGATGGTTATTTGTCAGAATATTCATTTTTCTGTTCTCAATATTGGTCTATCTGATCTATTCCATGTTCCATTTTTTGCTGTACATGTTGAAGATTTGGGGTTTTTTTGCAATTTGCCATGCTATGTAGTGCTTAGTGACTTTTTTGGTGTAGTTTTTTTTTTGTTTGGTTTGGTTTGGTTTTTTTTTGTGTGGGTGGTTTTTTATTTTTTATTTTTTGGTTGTTTTTCTTTTGTTGTTTTTTGTTTTGTTTTGTTTTTTATTTGTTTGTTTTTTTTCTTTTAATTAAAACATTGGCTTTGAGCTTAATTTGGTATTTGGGCTCTGTACCGAAGCTGTTACTGTCCTTTGAGTACATCTCAGGGAAACAATTAACAATTAAATATCTTTGTCTAAGATTTTTTTTCTGTGGAGCAAATACAGAATGGCACCTTTACTACATTCTTCTGTGATGTTTTCTCCCTCATTGCCATAACTTCAGTATCTTGAACATCCTTGGGCAGTCAAAATATTTCTACTGGTATTTCTTGGGAGCATAGTTTAGGCTTTTTGGAAGATTAACAAGCTATTTTGGAACATCTCCCAGAACTCAGAGCAGGGTGGTTATGGGTGGTAAGGCATGTGGAAGAAAATGTGCAGGTAGGACATGATAGAAATGGCATTTTATCATGAAGTGGTGGAACATTTGAAAGAAAGATGCTGTTGCAAGGAGGCCCAGCTCTATAATGCTGTGCTGGGACCTGGCCCACTCCTTTTGAACACTGCTCAATACTAATCAGCACCCTCAAGGAGAAGAGAGGATTTCTGGGTCTGAAAACATATCAACAGACACTTTGGCTAAGACAGAAACCCAGCTTTCAACTATATCACTTTCTTCTTTAATTAAAAATAAATAACCAAAGCAAAGTAATCTCGTTTGGTCAGGAATGAAGAAGCTTCTAGGAGGCAAGGAAAGGAATCAGAAGTATCAGCCCTTTCTGCAGCAAAACAGTCACAAGAACAGGAAGAGGAAGGTACTAAAATTATAAATGAGAAAGTAACCACCTAATTCCTATCCCTAAGCAATTTGTGTGATACAAAAACATTTTTTTCAGTTTCCTGCAAAAATGTCTAGTAAAATTTTGTCCAGGCAGTGATTACTTTATGTACTGTTTTAGTGTCTATGCTACAAGGGGTCTTGGACTGGCAACGATTATTCTTTCTTCCAGCACACACTAAAATTCATTTTATATTTTAAAGGAATTTCCTGTTAAAAATGTTTTTTTTACTTACATATACTCAGAATTTTTTTATTTTTAAATTTAGGGAACATGAATGGTTTAAGCAGGATCTTCCAAAATACTTGTTTCCTGAAGATCCATCCTATAGCTCTACCATGATTGATGATGAAGCCTTAAAAGAAGTGTGTGAGAAGTTCGAATGCACTGAAGAGGAAGTGCTAAGTTGTCTGTATAGCCGAAATCATCAGGACCCTCTAGCTGTTGCTTATCACCTCATTATAGATAACAGAAGAATAATGAACGAGGCCAAAGACTTCTACTTGGCCACAAGTCCACCAGATTCTTTCCTGGATGATCACCACCTGTCTCGCCCTCACCCTGAACGAGTGCCATTCTTAGTAGCTGAAGCACCACGTCCTCGCCACACCCTTGATGAGCTGAATCCACAGAAGTCAAAACACCAAGGTGTGAGGCGGGCTAAGTGGCACTTGGGAATACGGAGTCAGAGTCGACCAAATGATATCATGGCTGAAGTTTGTAGAGCAATTAAACAACTGGATTATGAATGGAAGGTAACAAAATATAGGACCTCTACAGCAACTAGAATGCATTTTGGCTTGAGCTGTGTAGTTACATAGCCCAGACATGCGAAACTGTTTTCATATTCTGGCATTAATCTCATGTGCCTGTGCTGTCTGTGTTTGCTGTGCCAGAAGGGTTTTGGGGGGAGAATGTACATGCTGACAGGTAAAAAAGTCATGCTAAAGTTTTCTCTTGGGGCTGTAGGAATATATTTCTCTTGGCTAAAAATGCCCCCGACAACCCTCAAATCCGACAGGTAATAAAATCTGAAATTACTTGATACATCCTAGTGAGTTGAAAGGACAAAAACAATATGCAGTGATTTTCAAGCAGTTCTGGTTAACTGACTCGAATCTCTTTCATATTAGGTTGTAAATCCATATTATCTGCGTGTTCGGAGGAAGAATCCAGTAACAAGTGCATATTCCAAAATGAGTCTCCAGTTGTATCAGGTGGACAGCAGAACATACTTACTGGACTTCCGAAGTATTGATGGTATGTGAAGAGTTACTCAAGTTAATTGAGTTGTAGGGGAAATCATTGTACTTGCAAACATGTCTTTATTTACTTACTTAGAAGTGAAGTATGTGTTGCCCTTTTTTTATTTTAGACCAATCTAACCTGTATTAGTGTTTCCTTATTCCTTCCTGGACTAGTTCCTGTGATACGTGCTTAGCTGCTGCATCCCATTTGCTTTTTTGCTATATCAGCTCCTGAGGAGCTCCGTTTTTTGTCTGCATCAGAGCTAATACCAGTAGTGCAAAAGGGGACAGGATTGTTAGAGGTGAGATTGGGACCAACTTAAACTGCCTTTGGAGCCTCACCCCAAATTTAAACATTAATCTGAAGTAAGAATGTGAACAGTGTTTTCTAGTGAAGATAAGCATGACATCTAGGCATTTAAATTTGACTTAGATTGTACCTTGCTATACTGGGTCTGACTGAGATGGAGCTAATTTCCTAGCAGCCTACAGGGTGCTGTTTTAGATCTGTGACTAAAACAGTGTTGATAACACACTACTGCTGAGTGTTGCTCAGCAGCACTGGCATAGTATCCAGCCTTTCTTTTTCCTCACTACTGTGTTGGGAGGGGAATAACAGCTCTGCAGAGCTGAGCCATATTGAACAAAGGGACGTTCAATGCCGTGTTATGTTATGCCTAGCAAAGAAAGGGCTTTTGGGGAAGGTAGCCTTGAGACTGGTTGGGCATCAGTTTGCTTTGGAGGTAGGGAGTGGTTGCCTTTGCATCGCTTTTTACCTCCCCCCCCACCTTACTTAAAACTGTTTATTTCTACCCATGAGTTTTCTCACTTTTGCCCTTCCAGTTTTCTTCCCCTTTGCTCTGAGATATCAGCTGCTAGGCAAAGTTAACCCACCAGTTCTGCTAGTAACTAAAATTTGAGGTAGGATTTTTGTGCTCACAGGAACTAAAATCTTGAAAGCATATAGTTTGACCTGTACAAAAATATATTTTATGGAGTGACAGTTACACAGTGTACAAAGCCTGGTTAGATGAAGTGAGCATAGGAGCTAATAGAGACTGAACACTTGTTTGTGGGCATAGTAGACTAAAGGAAAATTACCTACAGCCAGTGATGTAGATGACATGGCGAGGAAAACATTGCATGGAAAAAAGGAATTTTTTTTTTTTTTTTTTGACTTCTTAGAGCCATGCAGCTGTGGGAGGGCAGCTTGCTACAGTCCTGGTTTCCACTTTTGAGGAAATATAACCCAAGGGCACAGATTTGCTGTATCTCTTCCAACAGTTAAACTGATTTCACATTCCTTCTCTCCACCATGGTTAACGGTTCTCTGTTCCTCTTAACAATTTGTAAATTAAAGTAGCTTTGTGTAAGCAGCCTTTTCACTGATTTCTCCTGAAGTAACTTTTCAGGAGCCAGCCTAGAGCCAAGTTAATGTTCAGTATTTAAAAATAAGAATAGAGATGCTTCAGCAGAATACTATTAAGATGAAACTATTTTCTCCTCATACTGAAGGTAAACATAAGTTGCTGCAGCCCAAATATACATTCTATGGTAAAAAACTTTCAAAAGAGAAGAATAAATGAATGCAGATGCTAACAAGTATAATGTTGTAATAAATTATCACAAAATACAAATAATAACAATATATAAGTACCCAAAAGAGAAGAAAAATAGAATAAAAATAAAGTAGATTATAGAAAAAACATCTACAAACTGCTATTGAACTTAATCTTATGATGCTGACCTGTTTTTATTTTGAGTAACCTAAATTGAACAATTGGCTGCTGAAATAATTTAATGAAAAATACAATTAGTATTAGTCTGAACTAGATGTAAATAGTTCTGGAGTAGAGTTCGGAACACACAAAGAACTAGCATAAGAACATTTGCTGTTGTGCTACTATGTATACAAGTGTTAATTTTGTATCATATACTGTTTGCAAAAGCTGTTTAGTTATTACTCAAGATTTTAAAAGACAAGATTTAGAAGTGTGAGAAGGGGAAGATATTTGCTCTTCCGAGAACTGATTTGATACTGGTACTAAATTTTTCTCTTCTCTTCCCTTGTTCCCAGATGAAATTGCTGAAGCGAAGTCTGGGACTGCAACTCCACAGAGATCAGGTTCTGTGAGCAACTATAAATCTTGTCAAAAAGATTCAGATGCTGATGCTCAAGGAAAATCTGCGGATACATCCCTTACCTCATCAGTGAACTCTTCGCTTGACTCTTCCACAGCTGACGTAACTCCAAGACCAGGGAGTCATACAATTGAGTTTTTTGAGATGTGTGCAAATCTTATTAAAATACTTGCACAGTAGTTTTGAAGATGGGCTTATTTCTTTTAGAGCAATAAGCATGCCTAAATCATAGTCAGATGCTTCCAATTATAATCAAGTGAAATTAACTAAGGCGCTGAAAAAGCTAGCCACAGAATGCAATTTGCATGGGGATAAAAATTATTATGGGCAGTTAACATGTATTATTTTGAAGCTGGAGTGGATTCTGATTGCCTGCTGTCTAATAACATAACACAGGTACAGGAAATAACACGCCGTTTGTGGGTAGTGTTTGTAACATTTTACCTTGAGTGCAAAATAGGCTGCCTATAACATTTAAGCTAGATGGACCTCCTTGTTTTTTATCTAGTTATACATATATCTGATACACTGTAAGTTAACATACACATACTAGTTCAGTGATCTCAGTATGACTTGTTGGTCACCCTCTACAGTTGTGACTCAGAACTATCAGCATCTCCTAACAGATGTTAATGTGTTAAAACTGCTATGTTTCTTCCCCCTTATTTGACAAAAAATAATAAAAAATGCTATGATGTGTTACAATGCACTACTTTTAACAAAAACTGTTATTTAAGGCATGCAGATCTGGCCAGTTGGGAATGTGTAAGTGCTCTGTAATGAATAGAGGGTGAAAATTCTGTGGACAGTGAGTAGAATGATTGAGTCCATAACAGTGGCAGGAGACTTAATGCTGAGAAGACATAGCATCCCATATGCTAAACCAAAATCTTGCTTTGTGGAGAAACTGTGAGAAAGCTCCTCCTTGTTTGTACTTGTTATCTTAGTGTGGTAGCAGCACAGCAGCTCCCCACTGCCACTGCCGGCCAAGAATCCTTTTCCATAAAAACATGTCCCTGTAGTTAAGAGCAGAGCATGAGGGCTGTTTCATGCTATTCCAGAACCTGAAATTTACAGGTTTTTAACATATATGTTCATACTTTGATGCAGCTGGTTATCACATTAACTTATGATATACTACATAGTATTCAGTATGAAGTGAGAACCACATACACAGTTTCTAATTTTTCCTAGGCGACCTTTATAGGAAACTTAGCTATTTAATGTGACTGAATTAAACAGTCTAACTTTTCAGCTGAGCATTGAAAACTGATCATGACAACTTGAGTGCTAGAGTTTTTAATTGTAGATTGCAATTACCCATAATAAAAGTCCTTCTGCATTTATGGTTTTTGCAGCATTTCAGGAAAAAACCTGAACTTTGTATGTTAAAATCACAGGTAGTACTTGCATGAAAACCTTTAGTCTCTTTAAAATGGATATAATTAGCCATGGTTCCATTTTTATCTGGCACTTAGTAGACATAAACAGTCATAAAATACTTTGTTTTGCATTCAAGACTTAATGCTTGCTTCAAAATAATATTCATGACCTAAATAGTTTCAAAGGTTGCTCCCGCAGGAAGAGGCTGGAACTACAGCCATTAATCTGGACTCTTCACATGGATGGAAATTTTTGCCAATGGCTAAGATTTTATGCATGGAAAACTGCTAGCTACAGATATAGAAACAGTTTAACTCCTGGCCAGCTGGCTGCAGTTCAGAAATTCACATGCACAGAATCTGAAGAAACATAAGGCTGCTTTTATCCTCTGAACTGATGTAACTGTGTTTTGAACTGGGTGATTGTGAGGTCTGTCTAATAGCTGGGTACAAGTTTACAACTTCATTTTTTCATCCTCATGTGTCACAGATGGTCCCTGTAGGGACATTGACTATGTCACTGTACCTTAAAGTGGAAGATTTTCCAAAGTGGAAGTTAGTATCAGAAGTTGAACCCCAAAACTTTAAGATGCCAATGTGAGGGACCAGTTGCAAATCCTACAAAGAAGTCCTGTCTTTAGTCTTGTAAGAATTGGTACTGATGTACTGAATAAATCAATGTGTTCATTTTTGTTACCCTTTGCTTTGGAATTATTAAGTATTGCACTTGTATAAACACTACAAACGCACAGGTTTTTAAATTGTAGCAATTCCTCATCTGGAATTGGTTTGGGATCACTTGCATATATTAAACTATTTATAAATGCTATCTGCTCCTTGTAATGCTGACAACACATGGAGGTATAAAGATGCAAAATAGTTCTTAATTTTATATACCTTTTCAGCCCTCTTGTGCTTTAAGACAACCTTGGTTTTGGTATCAGGAGGTTAAAGCAAGTTTCTGGCAGAAGTGTACAATATATGTAGTTGTAAATAAAAGTACATTTTTATGGTAGATCAATTTTGATGGCCAAAGGTTTTCTGATTGAATTGAGATTTTTATAGGGAAGGGGAGGGGTAGAAAGGGGCACTAACAACCAAGTTGAACCCAGTTGCCTGTTGTGTGACTTTCCTATGCTTTGTAGATCTTGCTGTTGAAATTGCTTTCTTCACGTGTTCCTACTGATCTTGCAGACCTTTAGGATTGCACTAGAAGCTGCCAATAGGCTGTGAAATGAAACTTCACTAAGAGAGCTGTCAGAGTTGTAAGGCAGTTTATGCAGATACACAAACCGGTAAAGTGTGTTACTCTGTATTCCCAAGCTTACTCCTGTTGGAGTACAATGAGTTACCTTGTCTTTGTATTGTAATTTTTTCAGTAACATGGATGAACCTGGGCTGTCCATGTGCAATATAAATCACTAGGTAATGGATAAAAATTAATCTTGGTGGTGCAATATGAAGAAAAAAATCTTTTCATGTTTGTCTTGATATGAGGGTTTAATACAAACTTCGAGCTAAATTTTATTTTACCAGTTGATTACCATTGTAAGCTACAAAGTCCTGTTCTTTAACAAAGATGTGCCTACTTCCTGTTAATTTCTTTTGACAAAGCTGAATGGCAAAAATGCTTGTTTCTATCTGTATAACTTTTTAAACTTTCAAAACTAAAAACTAAGTAAACATGAAATACTGAACCATCTTGTTTGAAATTGTGTGCTTGCCATTTTCTAGTGTTATATGTAAGTGGACAAGAACTGTTACACTCATTTTAAAAACAGCAGCTATTACAATTATAGAAAAAGCAACATGACAAAAATTACAGATTTCCCAGCTGAACAGGCTGGTGCACCTGATGCTCGCCTGATCCGAATGGCCCTTTCCCCCTTGATCTTGTAAACTCTTTTGCTGTGGAAATGGAATTTGAGACAGAACAAACCCTGACCACGTATTTTGTGCCCCTGTGGTGAGACACCTTCTCTCACATCTTCACTCAGCCTTTCCCTTGCACCACGGATGGGGCTTTTCTCTCGGTATTGGGCCCTGCAAGTTGGGACCAGTTTTAAACACTACTGCCCCGCAGTTTTAAACCCTGTCTTCTATATTTTTTTTGGTGTAGTTTTGTATGTTTGTTTGTTTTTTGTTTTGTTTTTTAAATTTTTGGGGGGGGCAAGGGTTTGAGATTTTTTGTTTGGTTTGGGTTTTTGTTTTGTGTTGGGGTTTATTTATGATTTTGGGTTTTTTTGGGAGGATGGTGGTTTTTTTTGTTTGTTTGTCTGTCTGTTTTATTTTTTTCCCTTTAGTTTTTTTGGGGGGTATTTTTTCTTTGGGTTTTTTTTTTTGTTGTTGTTGTTGTTTTGTTTTGTTTTTTGGTGTTAAAGTTGTGGTGGTGGTTTTTTCCCGTTTAGAGGAAAAAACCCGTGCTTGTGAGCCTCACTTGTCCTTACGGCACTTCCCTTCCCGGCCGGAGCCGCCTGTCCGTGGTGGGTGGCTGCTGTCCCAGGGCGCAGTCAGTACGCGCGGGGGACATTCCCCCGTCCCGCACCTCTTCCCGAGTGACACCCGAGCACCGCGGGCGGTGGCACTCCCAGGCCCGGCTGTTTTGTCCCCTCCGTCCCCGCTCTCCACCGCTGCCTCCCTCAGTCCGCACAGAGCGGGGGGGCGCCGGGCGCCTCACGGCATCCACGCGGCCCTGCCGCCCCGCGCCCGGGCGAACTACGGCTCCCGGCTGCCCCTGCCGCCGCCTGGGCCACGGGCACAGCCGCTGCCCTGGCTCCTTCCTGCTCCTGCCCAGTTCCTGCCGTGCCGCCCCGCCTTTCCGCTTCCTGCCGCGGGCCGGGGCTGGCGCGGCGCTTCCAGCCGGGAGAGGCGGCCGGCAGGTACCGCCGTGGGCGTCAGGGCTGTGCGTGCCTCAGCGGCAGCTCAGGTGCAGCCCATCGGGTAAATTCTGTGTGGGGGAGTGCCGCTCTGTATTACTGTTTTACCTTCCAGATGAGCGAGGGGTGATATTTCTGCTGTGTACTTAAAAGCAAAATTACCTAACTCCTTAAAATTCATTCTTCCTAGTTCTCCACATGGCTTCTTTTGGGTGGAAGAGAAAGATTGGTGAGAAGGTCTCAAAAGCTACTTCTCAGCAGTTCGAAGCAGAAGCTGCGGATGACAAGGCTCTGGGTGAAGATGATGATGCCAACTGGGTGCTCGCAGCTAAGAGAAGAAAGGAAGTTCTCGTAGAAGATTGTGTAAGGAAAAGCAAGGAGCTCAAGGATGAAGGTGCAAATTTGGCTGAAAATAGGAGGTACTAATGTTGTCTTACTCTTTTTTTCATTGACTGAAAAGCTGCTGCATATCTTAATCTCTTCTATAAACACTAGTGATTTGCTAGTATCTGCATTGATAGTTTCCATAATTTGAAAAGTGATAATTTCTTTCATTCGCTCTTTACTGTTGGGTACTAAATAAGTTTTTGTCTTCGGTGGTGTTGTCAGCTGGGAAACAAAGTATATATATTCCACCTTATCTCTGCATGTCCTCATAACAGCAACAACAACAAAGGATACCACTTGGGGCAGAGTGATCATGAAATCAGAGTTCTCAATATTTGGTGAAATCAAACAGGAGGAACATTAATAAGACTTTAAATTGGACTTCTGGAGGGCAGACTTTGGCCTCTTTAGGAGACTTATTCAGAGAGTTCCTTGGGAAGCAGCCCTTAAAAGCAAAGGAGTCCAGGGAAGGTGGGCGTGCTTCAAAACAGAGATCTTGAGGGCACAGGAGCAGACTGCCCCTGTGTCCCAAAAGATGAGTTGATGAGGCAAACGTCCAGCCTGAATGGACAACGAGATTTAGAAGGAACTTAGGAATAAAAGGCAAATGTATCATCTTTAGAAGGAGGGTCAGGTCTCTCAGGAAGTATTTAAGGGGGTTGCTAGGGCATCTAGAAAAAAAAGTTAGGGAGGCCAAAACTCAGTTTGAACTTAATTTGGCAACTTCTGTAAAGGATAATAAAAATGTTTTTACAACTACATTAATGGCAAAAGGAAGGGTGAGACCCACCTTTGTTCTCTACTGGATGCAGGAGGGAAAACTCAGTAACTGCAGATGAGGAGAAGGCAGAGGTGCTTAACACCTTCTTTGCCTCAGTCTTTAGTGGGAAGATGAATTGTCCTCAGGACAACTGTCCTCTGGTGTCAGGGAGCAGAGTGGTCCCCCTGTTGTGCAGGAGGAGGCAGTCAGAGAACTGCTGAGCTGCTTGGATATTCACAAATCTATGGGACCAGATGGGATCCATCCCAGGGTGATGAGAGAGCTGGTAGATGACTCTGCAAAGCTGCTCTCCATCCCTTACCAGCAGTCCTGGCTCACTGGTGAGGTTCCAGATGACTGGAAGCTGGCCAATGTGACACCCATTCACAAGAAAGGTGGGAAGGAGGATCCTGGTAATTATAGGCCAGTTAGCCTGACCTCAGTACCTGGTAAGGTGATGGAGCAGTTTACATTGAGTGTCATTACACAGCACTTACAGGATGGCCAGGATATCAGACCCAGCCCCCATGGGTTTAGGAGGGGTAGGT
>VZRH01006249.1:416484-470136 GCA_013397555.1 Urocynchramus pylzowi
GTGTGGCCAGCAGGAGCAGGGAGGTCATTCTCCCCCTGTACTCGGCACTGGTGAGGCCACACCTTGAGTGCTGTGTCCAGTTCTGGGCCCCTCAGTTTGGGAAGGACCTTGAGATGCTTGAGCACATCCAGAGGAGGCAACGAGGCTGATGAGGAGCTTGGAACACAAACCCTGTGAGGAACGGCTGAGGGAGCTGGGGATGTTTAGCCTGGAGAAAAGGAGACTCAGAGGTGACCTTATCGCTCTCTACAACTTCCTGAAGGGTGTTTGTAGTCAGGTGGGGTTGGTCTCCTTCTCCAGGCAGCAACTGACAGAACGAGAGGACACAGTCTTAAGCTGCGCCAAGGGAAATTTAGGTTGGATATTAGGAAAAAGTTTTTCACGGAAGGAGTGATAAAGTACTGGAATGGTCTGCCTGGGGAGGTGGTGGAGTCACCATCCATGGATATGTTTAAAAAAAGACTGAGAAACTCTGAATGGCTTACAAATAGCATTTGTATCTGAGGCTCAACAGGAGTTCTCACTTGAACTTACAGTTTCAGACAGTTACTCCAGAACACTCTACAGTTCAGCAGTGATGGTGATATGGTGCTGTTGGGGTACATAACTTTCAGACAGATTTTCTCTTTAAAAAAAATATTCACATAGGTTTTACTCTTTCTGACAGAAGGTGGTTGCTGTGATTGTGTTCAGGCCTAGACCACATAGGTCTATTTCATGAAATACACATTTGTACAGCATAAGCAGACTCGTGTAAATAATTGTATACTTAAGGTGGATTGTGTCCTGAAATATTGAAGTGTGGTAACAGTTAAAAAAATATCTGAGTTGGATTGTGTAGCATTCTAGAAGAAAGCAAAGACCTAGCACTAGAAAGTAACAAAGGTTGGTTCATGGTTGTTACTTGTGGAGTGAAGGGGATCCTAAAAGAAAAACCTGTGAAGAAGCTGGGGGCTAAAAAACCTGAAAGAACGGAGGTAATAAATTAATTTCTTACGGTAGAGACTCTGAGGTGCATGGCAGAAATGAATATGATGAATTTTATAAGCAGGCCCACTATTACTTAGCTAAAATAGTCATTACCACATTTGTGCTTTATTAGTCTGCTCAGCTTATTTTTTGGGTGAGGGAAGGTGGTGATGGTGTTACAAGCCCCACCATGGTTTTGTTAGTCTGTGTGTACACCCTAAGCCTGTTTGTGTGGACAAGTGAGATCTCACTGTTTGGTGTTTGTAAGGTGGGGTCTCAGTGCTTCTCTGGGGCAGGGAATAATGAATGAGCTTCTCAGACACCAGAATTTACGCAGCCTGTGCTATTTGCTTGCTGTCAAAGTTGGGAGTGGCAGCAGGGGAATGTTTGGGAGGTGGTGAAAACCGTCTGTGGGTTTTCAGCTTTTGTGGAACCGTTTGAGGAGTATTTGTACCTGCTGTAATGTGTGTGCATGAACCTGATAAACTGAGACAGACAAGCAGAAGAAAAACAGTGATGAAGACAACAGTTTCTGATCCATATTTTGCATTTTTTTTGTGGAATGGGAAGAAAGATTAGGAAGTCTACCAGAAAAATATGTTAAACAAAGTTGATTGTCACAGTGGGGGTGTTACTGTGAAAAATACTGTTAAGGAGACTCTGACCTAGAAATTTGGCAAGTAGGCAGTGTTGAAGACAGCTTGTAAATTGATGATCTTGTCAGAACAGCAAGAAAAGGCAGATGTGTGGAAGAAGTATCACATTTGTATGCTCTTTTGATGTGTGAGAAGGAGCAGGGAAACAAATATGTACAAACATACACACAGTCTTTTGGGAGCAGGCACATGGTGCTGTTCTTTAGGCTGTCATGTGCAGGGCAGGGAGGTGGCCTTTGATGATCCCTGTGGATCCCTTCCAAATCAGGGTATTCTGTGATTTCTATGAATAGAATATTGTCTGTTGGTGGAAAGTATGGAGAAAATTCTAGAGCAGAATTTTTTTGCTTATAGAAAACTTAAAATACTGGTGAATTATCCATCTTGAGACACCAAGTATGGATGTGCCCACATACACTGGAGTAAAAAAAAAAAAAAAAACAACAACTGAAAGCAATTCCAAAACCCAGCAACCCCAATTCATTTTTTTTGTGTTGATAATCCTACACTGTTTTAAATCCAGCCTAAGTTCACATGTTCTGCCTTAGTATTTTGAACACAGCAATTTGCCATTACAGTGTTGTTTGACTGGGAGGGAGGAACACCTTTGTCTCTGGCCACACGGTTAGGAAATGGCTGAGGTGCAGGTAAACAGTGAAGTATGATGCACTTAAATACATGGCATGTGAGAGCTAAAAGCAGGAAGAAAAACTTCTGTCAGGCTTGTGTCCTCAGTGTAACTGAGTTGCTTGTCCGTGCGGTGGCTCTGCAACCATCCCTGTGCTGTTTTCAAACCTCAAACTTCTGTAGCTGCCCAGTAAGTGGCGGTAGAGCTCTTCTCGATGTGCCCTGAAGAGGTGCAGGACTTCTGTTGGAGGTAGACGCTGTCGGGTTTAAATTCTCAATGATTTGCATTTTTTTTTTCAGTTTTGCCAAATACAAGTTAATACTGTTTTTGCTTCTGATGATGTTTATTGCGCTAAAAAAGAGTAAAAATTTCCATCTTGATTGGGAAGGTCATGTTTTCAGCTGGAACACTCTTACTTTAGAGGTTCCCCTATATTAAAAAAAGAAATTTCTGTCCCTTTGTCTCTTGGTGTCTAGATTAGACTGATTAATAATCTTTATTTCCCTTAGCTTTTGCAATAGCAAATTAAACAAGGACATGTCAAAGTGCAGTGACTAGACCAGGTAGCAGGCCAATTTTAATGAAACTGTTTACTTTTCTAGAGGGATTAATTTTTTAGAATTGTTTAATTTTCTAATCTGTTGAAAAGAACTGAACTTTTCTGAAGGGTCATTTTTTCCACATTTTAGCAGCTGAGGCTTTTTTCTCTGATGCGAATGCCAGCATGACTCCCAGATGTGTAGTTAGTGATTCTTTAGCTGTATGCACTGTAATTGAGTTTGTTTTTTCACTAGACATTATAGGTTGTCGGATGATGAGGCATACACCTTCAAAAAGTGTGCTTAGTGTAGTGGCAAGTCAAGTGTTTACTGAAAAAAATATGTCTATCAGGTGGAGCAGATTTTAACAGTTGCATTTATTCCATTTACCCATATGTTTTAGATTTAGATTATGGTAAGTACTTGATTAAAAATTAGTTACGAAAGTAATAAAATTGTTTTCAGATTATATTACTAATTCATTTTGATGCAACTAAGATGACAAAGGATAGACATCATTGTGTTGAAATTGCTTTTCGAGTTTCAGTCAATAAAACTGATGTTACTTACATAATAAAGAGGTTTCCCAGAAGATCCCAGCAGCTGTCTTTGGCAAAAACCTTTCATCAGTTTAATCAGCTGAGTTACATTGTAGAGTAGCCTAGAAAAAATGTGTTAGAGAGAAGAGGGATCAGGGAGAGCAGGTAGCATTCCAAGTTTTCTCCCCTAAACTCACTAGTAGTTTTTCCTGATGAAATCATGAAAAGGTGAATAAGAGTGCTAGGTGGATATATAAGAAGCTCCTGACAGAATCCAGATCTAAAATGGAAATTTACAAGAGGTGAGAGCAGAGTTGTGTGACCCAGTCAGACCACAGAGACTGTCTGAGTGTGTAGGGGCAGGGATGAAGTTGGCAGAGCCAAAGCCCATGTAGAGTTGAATCTGGGAAGGGATGTGAAGGGCAGCAAGAAGAAAGGCTTGTACAGGTGTATCAGCAACAAAAGGAAAACAAGGAAAAAATCTGTGTCTTCTGCTGAACTAGGTGAAGAATCTAGTGACAAAGGATACAGAACAGGCACTTGCTGTCTGCTTTGCCTTGGTCCTTACTGTAAGTGTTGCCTTCAGGAACCCCAGGTCCAACTGACCACAGGGAAAGTCTGGCTCAAGGAAGACTTACCCTTTATAAGTCAGACTAAAATGTTTAGATAAACCTGATGCACAGAAGTTCATGGTGCCTGATGGGGTCCATCCCAGAGTGCTGCAGGAGCTGGTTGTTGTCATCACAAAGAATCTGCAACTGCACTTGGAAGGTTTTGACAACAGGGCATGGTTCCTGGGAGCTGGCAGAGTGATGGGGAATGGTGTGGATTTTCCATCCGTGTTGATACTGTGCACAAGAGGCTGAGCAACCGCCTTTAGCTGACCCTGCTTTGTGCAGCTAATTGGATTAGATGATCTGTGGAGTTTCATTCCAATCTTGGCCTTTTTGTAAGTATATCCCATTAAAACTTTAGAATTTAGAATACAGAAGGTAGTTCCTGTGACTTTTTAAATTTTGATTCACTAGTACAGGTATCTTTGGTGGAATGTCTTGGGTGAGGAAACAAATTTTAAAAACTGCACTGCCTTCTTACTATCTCTTCTAACTGATCTCATTTAAAGCTAACTGATCTCATTTAAAGCAAAGATATGTTTTAAATTAAAAAAATTGAAAGGATTGATTCAGTAGATAATCTAAGAGTCTATGAACTTTAGTGTCTGGCTTCAAGAATAAAGTCTAAATTTCTGTTAGGCTGCTGTTACAGTATATTGGCAATGTTGTCTCTTTCATAAGAATAATCTGAAAACCCTATACAGTTTGGATTTTTGTGATTAAGTGTAGGAGAAATTGCTGGAAAATGCTTATAATGAAACCTGAAGTATGTAGTAAGTACTCATGCCTGCTGTTCCTTGTAGGCTGAAAATAACTGTTTAGTATGAGTTTGGATGTAATTTGCATACCAGGTATAATTAGCTATTATATATAATGCTTACGTCCTTCAGAGTGAATTACCAATAACAGTGTTCTGCAAAAAGAAAAGTTTTAGAATCAGTAACTATTTGATAAGGTAGAGAGTTTTCTTGTGTCAGTCATGCAAAAATGCAGAGAGCATAAGTAGATTTCACACTGTAAGTAAAATCATACAGTGCAAATGGGGGCTTGATTAAAATTGTCATGAGTTCTAGTCAAAGTACCTGATCACTTTTTAAAGTTTTTCAGTGTTTAGCATTACTGTCTATTTTGTGTCTATGTAAAACTTCCTAACTGTTACGCTTCCTTGGGAATGCTGTACACATCATATGCTCACAAAAGAGACAAAGGGTGTGTAAGCTGGAAGTCCTGGGTGCAGAACACATGAGCTGAAACAGAAAAGACTGAACAAGTACGGACTTTGTACCTTTGTTTTTTGGAGAAAGCATGTTACAGCTTCTCTCTTATTAGTCAGAATGTATGGGGTTTTTTTCAGGCCTCATAACCTTTCTGCAGAATTAAAAAAGTGCAGAGAGTGTTTTGCAGTGTTTAAAACCCTCCTGTAAGCTGTTGTGTAAAGTAAGACATTCATTATTTTGTCTAAGTTAATTTTTATTGCTAGCTTTATTTTGTTCATCACTTACTGATAGAGTTGCTGCTTCCTGGTGATGCATCTAGCTGGCCCCTTTCATTGAGAAGTAAGCATTTGCAGAATGCTTAAGTAGTTATTCTCGTTTAAGTTGTTATTTATCTTTAAATTAGCTATTTTCTTTTCGTTCTGGGAAACATTATTTTCCAACAGCTGGTTATTGTTTGTCAAAGCAGGAGTTCAGTTATGAAATTGTTACTAATTTAGTGCAGATTTTTCTGAGAGTGAGTGCAAGAATTGTAGATTATTCAAGCTGTACCCAGAGTTTGAATAGTTTTGAGAGTATTTTTTGTTTAGAATTGTTGTTCCTTGAGGATATTGAAATGTGACACCATATGAGCCATCTGTATTTGAATGTGTGCATATTTCTACATGTATGTATGATTTGTAAATAGAAGCAGAAGGAATATTCATATGCCAGCTGTAGACTGTGGAATCATTTATATATGTCTTTATAGATATATTTATATTTTTCTTAAGAGAAAGCATAATTTAATTGGTGCCTATGTATCATCCTGTATAATTTAGGCAGTTGTTGTCAGCCAAGATAAGAATCAGTATTCATTCAAGGTCTCTTGACAGTGTGAGGAGAAAGAGGTGCAGCCTGTGGGGTGACTGAGGGTGGCTGCAGTCCTCCTGTAAACACCTCAGGTGAGGTATCTAAACACAGGTGAGGGTGTGAGAGGAAATGGGCCTATCAGCACTTTTTTGGAGGTGATAGAAGGGTAATTTGTGTTATCTGCCTTTGTATTTATATCTAGAGGGTCTGTTCCTTCTGTGCATGAAATGTAATTTACAGAATTTTATAAATGAAAAGCTGTGTTTTTCATTGGATATGTCCTATGCAGCATTTTTTTTTTAAGTAAACTCTTCAATAATATGTCTGTTTACTCAACATTTCCCCTCATATTTAAATATGTACAGAATCTTACTGGAACTGAAGAAGCATTAAAAAAATGTTCTTAAGTGTTTCATCAGTATGTATTAATTTTTCATGTATATGTTAATGTCTCTGTGTAGAGTATTCATGCCTTACACTTCCCTTTTTTTCTGTCCTTTCTCTATATATGAATGAATACTTGTCTCAGATTTTTATAGGCAGTAATCAATAATTTCTAGATTTTTACATTACTTGCTGATCCTCTTGTTTTGTCCTAGCATGCTTTCCAGACAACTTCCATTTATGACCCAGTAGGACAGTTGTATCTAATCCCAGAATACCTCTGTGGTACTTCTTAACTATATAATATACTGAACTGTAAATAAATAACATAAAAATATAAATATTGATAATCACATTACTTTTATTTTCGTTACTCATTATGATAATATTTTGCATTTGATTTTTATCACTCACTATCATAGCTGTGCTTGAAAAATTGAAATATGTTAAAAGCACATGGGCTGGCATATTTCTACCCTTGTAAAGTATACAAAGGTGGAATAATTAACTCTACCATTTTTTACTTATTTTTTTGGCAGTCTGGTGTTTCTTGAATCTGATGTTCATATTCCACCTGCCAGTCTTTGAGATATTTTCCCACATGAACATTCACAAGCTTCTGCTGCATGTGAGGGACAATGAGTGCACCTAGCAGAGTGCTACTGGTGCGTTTTTTTTCTCCTCCCAAGTGCTGTGTTGAGGTGAAGGGCTTCAGTGCGAGTTTCTCTTGCATTTGGCTTGATTTCTGAAAGTGTCTTCGTTCCTGTTCTCTTCCTGCATGTTGCTGTGATAAACTGTCTGAGACAAGGATTGTCTTTTAAAATAGGTGACATGGTGGCAGTATAGCCAGCACTATTGACATCCTGCAAAATCAATTTCTGCTAGAAGGTCTGTATTGGTAGATGGCATCTAGAGGTTCACGTGAATTCTTGGATGTAAAAGTCTACCCGTCAGGTTAAAGAACAAGCTTGAGCTTACAGATTTTGCCTGTAACTTCAGTTAGGAATTCTAATGGTGCAGCTTTTAAATGTAGGCAATTCTATTATTTATGTGGCTAGCATAACACCATTTAGCAAAACCTAGTAATTGACATTAATAATCTGAGCAGTTTTTTTAGAGAAATACAAACTGGGACCTTTTGCACATCCTTCATAGAGTCCCCTGTATTAATGATATCATGTATTACAACATGGATACTGTAAAATGTGATCATATCTCATTTTTATAAAGTGACCGATTTTTGTTTTGCTTTTTGTCCAGATCTAGTGTTAAATACTTGTAATTCCTTTTATTTGAATAATGAAACCTTTGTATTTAGAAATATTTTTTTCATAATATTATTTCTCTTCAGAGGGAAAGCAGTAGGGAAAAAAATTAAGTGGTTTCCTAGTTTAATAACTTTGGCCAGTTGCTCTTTAAGTCTAGTTATTGTTGCTGACAAAGATAATATCCCCCTCAGCTGCTGTTGTTTTAACTGTCTCTGTCATTTATGGAATTTAATTTTGAAATAGTAATTTAGTATCCCTTGCCCAAACCTTACTGAACATGATGTGTACCTGTTGTCCATATCTTCCAAAATTAAAATGTACTGATTTTTAGGGATTGTAATTGCCCGTTTGGTTCAGATTTTTTCTACAGAAGTAGGATATGGCAGTGTGCTTTGTTATAAAGTCTTGGTTCCTGTATATATGTCAGCTTGTCTTCTATCTACTTAAATGGTGTCCTCCATATCCTGTGGCATATTGTGAAAGTATCCTTAAACTGAAAAGGATGCTTGGCAGTAAAGACTTAGAATAAAAACTCTCTGTCAACATCTTGTTCAGCCAAGTTTTTTGAAGGGTTAACTCAAACAGCAAATGGGGAAAATTGAGAGTGGTGCATTCTCAGTTTACATTGTAGAAATATTTGATATTGTTGGACTGATGGTTGTTAATGAGTTGACTATATAACATTAACTACTACTGGAAGAGTGACTGCTTGGAAGGGTCCTGTAAAGTAACATGTGGTCATCAAATTTATAGGAACTTAATTTATTTTGTATCTTGACTTCCTCTGTTGTTTTTTGTCCCATTGATTTATTTATGTGGCAGTTAACAATGCAATAATTTTGTAGACAGTTGTTAAATTATGTCAGGGCTGAGTTAACTGAAAGCTAGGGCTGGTGTGTGCAGTCTCCCTAGCTTCGGCTGTTTGGAAGTACCTGGTCAAAGACTGCAGTTCTGTCACTGAGTAAACTGATTTGATTTGGGGGTCAATGTGACCCAGTTCTGCTGCCCTTTCATTTCCACTGTTTTGCTATTGTCCCATTTTTTTTGTTGTTTTTACCCTGGGGGAAGCCAACTCAAAGTATCAGTCAGTCACAGCACTGCAGAGGAAGCCTGGCTGGAAAATAGTCTCTTTCTGGTTGCTGCTTCTGATCTGGTTCATAAATGCTTTTGACAAAATAGCCAAAAAAATGGAAGCGAGTGGCCAAACAGCAGGGGAAGAGGAGAGAAGTTATTTTATTTATGCTGTGTTGTTGTCTAGTTGTTGCCTGTGTTTTGTTACTGTATTGCACATAAAATTTGAAATGGTTATCTGTGAATTTGTTTGTACTTTGCAGTTGTTACACTTTTAAAATACTCATCTGTTTTCAAATGAGTCTTCTTCTCTCACTTCTGTCATTAGATTGTGAACAAACTACTTCTAATTAGTTCATAGGGACTTTACTAGCTGTTATTTTCTCCAATTTTAGCATTACAAACTAAAGTACACTTATTTTATGGGGAGTGGGTGCAGAGATAGTCCTGGCACGATAAAAATGTTAAAATATATTGTCAAGTACTTTTGGTAAATCATCTGACCCATATGAAATTGGTGATAGACATTGTGTATTTTTCTTAGTAGTCATTTGGGTGACCAGTACATTTGTCCTGGTCTGAAAGAGAAGACTCAGTATTTACAGTATCATCATCAATTTTATACTAATGTGTTTAGATACTGAAATTCAAATGTTTTAGACAGGAACCATACCTTTCCACCTATGAATGCTGTCCAGTAGACTCATATCATATAGTGAAAGAAGTAGTGTAAGCCTCCTCTCCTTCTTTTTTGTGCCACCTGAAAAGCAGTCACAGAAATTTTGTTTTTATGAAGAAGTGAAGTTTACTATTTTGCAGACAGTTCAAACTAATTAATAATTTTTACAGGCTGCCCTTCTTATTACAAATTGAATATATTTACATGCCAGTCTCTGGAGTTTTACTGGCTCTAGCAACTAAATGACAAGTATTAAAGCAATGTTTTGTCTTTGACCTGTCAGCTAGGAATAGAAATCCAATGTAGTAGACTATGCATGGCTTAAGCTTTTTGTCTTCTGCAAAAATTAGGAAATTAGGTTTTAACAAAATGTTAGTTCATAGTTGTGGAGTTTTTTCAGCTACAGTCTTTGGATAAGAGATCTTGGCAGTGAATAATCGATTGTATTCAGCTGGCTCCACAGTCCCATTTTTACTGTTAAAAATAGGAGACACCTGTTAAATATGTTGAATAGCATAAACTTATTGAAAGGAGGCTGCAGCCTTGACTTCTGTCTGGTGAGCTGTATTTGTCTGGAAGATTTAATACAAACTTTTCTTTTCCTGGGAATTGGCTCTTGTAACGATAAATTCACCTTCAGTGAATGTGGATGTTGTCATAGATGTTTTTATATTGGTTTTATTCTAGGCTGTGAGTGAAAGTCATCCATTTGTCAGAAGGTTAACCTTTCCTGGTGTTCCTCACATAATTTATTTTCCTGGATAGATTTGAAATATTGTATATTTTAAAATAGATTTGTCATTCAGTTAAATGTTTCAACTTCCAGTCCTCAAAGAGCATTTCTGATTTGAATTTGATTAATATTTACTGGGACCTCAAAAAGAACTTAAATGGGGGTTTGATAAAGAAAAAGTGTACATAAAGCATTCTGGGGGTAGGATCACATGCTGAGATTGAAATGAAAATTTTCCAGTCCAGAAAATAAACTTTGTTTTAGTCAGCCCCTACTAGACCATCTTTCTATCACTGTCAGATTAGAAAGTCTTTTTGCAGAGCTCTGAGTATGAAGGTGATAGGATGCTGTTTGCTAAAATGCATTTTTTTATAATTGGGTTTCATTACTATCAGAACATCTGTTTTGTTTGGTAAAGTAATTCTCCCATATAATTCCAGTGTAACACTCTCCAGTGTAGTTCTCCAAATGGAGAATTACACCAGGGACCTGCCTGGTATTTTAAAACAAACTGTTGGACAGGTCATAACCTTGATTAGGCTGTTGATTTGCTTCAAGGAGCAGAGGCTTTTATACTGATGCAAAGCAGGGACAGGAGAGTAAACCAAGGTAGGTGAGGAGAGTGCAGAACAACTTTTAAGGACTTACCAGAAGGTTACAGAGTCATTGGAAGACATTTGCCTTTCAGAAATATGGTAGAATACTGATACTTCTTATTATTGTGGGTGGAATTGAATGAATGAGGTTTCAGAAATTACTTATTTTAGTAGCTGATTTTTTTTTTGTGAAAAAAGAAAAGAGACTATTTTTCTCACTTTTCAAAAGTGAGAAAGAAATGGCAAGCAATACTGGAAAAAAATTTAGAAGTTCTGTTGGTATAAAGAAAGGACATTGATACTAAAATTGTACAATAATAATTAAAATGTCCTTATTAATTTACAGAATTGCTGTAATAAAAACTAAGGAAGTTTTATGCAAATTACTGGAATTATTACATTGAGCATTGCGTTAGTATGAATAATTTTTAACCTGGCCCTTTTTTTTTTTTCTGTGTAATTTATTGTTTTTTATTTAGTTTAACTGATTGTGAAGGTGTCAGGTTACTTAGTTTTGGTCTTTATATTCTAATATAATAATTTGAGATTGAGATTGAAAGAGAAAAATCATAAATATTGAGGAAAACTGGGAAAAAAACACCAAGGTGAGGTAGCGTCTGTCTAAGTCTAAAGAACATTTATTGGTGCTGTTAGAGTTTATAGAGCTATAAATTCAGGAAAAGGAACTGTAGCAATAGACTTTTGTAAGTGGGACTTAAGTATGTTCATCTTATCAGTGTAATCAACCTCATGTGTAAAGAGAGAAGGTAGTAAAGAGTATATGCTAAAGGGCATATTTTTATAATTGAGACACAGGTCTGTTCTCCAGAATGCAGGAAGCTATCAAGCTTTGTTTCTTCTTTTGGGGTTTTTTTTCCCCAGAAGGGATCTTCCAGTTTATAGATGCTTTACAGCCCTGTGCATTTTCACAATAATCTTGTGTCTGTTGCCCTGTTTGCTTTCTTGGAAGTGTGTTGTGAATCTATTGGTGGTACTATCTTTCAGAACTCAAAATATTATTTATGGATGTTTCCTGCTAGGTGCAGTCTAGGATTTGAGTCATAAATTAAGACCAAGAGGGAGAATGAATTTTACAAGTTAGAATTCAGAAGCATGGGATAATCTGAACAAATCACTGAAGGATTCCTATCCAGGAGTCAGTGCAGATAAAAACATGTTATATGTTAATCTTATGTTGAATCTTGAATGTTTTATTTTGCATTGTATGCTGCAGTATGGAAAAGACACTGCAACAGATAGTTCCAAAAGTTCTTGCTGTTCCTCTTTTGACAGGCATTGCTTTATTGTGCAAACTGACAGTGCCAGCAATAACTACCAGCCTGAATGGTTCCTGTGAGGCTACATTTCAGTAGAAGCAGCATTGTAAGTGATTAGCCAGCTCTGTCATGGGTCTTGAAGCACAAGCGTGACTCATCTGACCCTTTGCAGAAGGTTTTTGTCTAGTGACACTGAAGGCCACCACTCCTTGCTGCTCTAGTGCTGCTGGTGAAAAGTTGCTGCTCTTCTTGCCACTTTCATGTGGATAAGTTCTTAGTTATGGTGAGATTTAGAACTGTGATGGTTTCCTTAATTCCAGATAGTGACACCCAGTCTCCATACAGTCTATATATCTATGTATATTATGTCCTTCCAGATAGATTGTTCTGTTTGTTACATAGCTGTATTTTACTTATTTCAGGAAACTTCATGACTTTTGCTGACTAGTATTGGCATAAGTACTTTATAGTCATTTGAAATCAATACTTTCTAGTAGTTTCAGCTGTGAGGGAGGTTTATAGAGTACCTGCCTACTTAACTTACTGGAACTTTAATGAAAACATAAAATTGCCTTTTAAGTATGAAAATACAGTAGAAAAGTATATATTACCCCTATCTTTGTCTTTCTGTTTTTGTCTATAACTTTTGTCATTATTATTAATCAGCAAACATTGTAAAGAGGCTGTAAGTAATAGAAAGAAAGAAAATGAGGCAAAATTACGTTATTTAGTACAGATAACAGAAGCATGTCAACTAGATGAGATGGAAGTGATCAGAATACAATGTGAGCAGACTGTTGTTTTCTTGAATCATCTCTTCCAAAATGTTTTGTCATGTTAATACGCCACTGTTGACCATCATAATTTGGCAGTAAATATTTTTGAAAAATATAGAGGAATGCTGGTATTAAAGCCCAGCATTTAATGAATTTTTTTGTTCTATTGACTTAAAGCCTTAATTTCTGTGTCAGATTTCTGAGTACTGTTAGGATCATAATGTTAAGTAAGAAAGAGCTGTCTGCTATCTCTGGACAAATAATTAAAAGGTTAAAAGGAATAAATATCTTCACAGCTAAGAGCAAAAGAGATGACACCTATCATTTTGGCCTCTACTACTGTATGTCCAAAGGGTGTCTAAACAAGTGATTCTCAAGACCAGAATATTGCTTCAAATGCAGCATAACCGTTTTTTCCTTCCTGCTGCTTTCAGAGGAGCTGCTGTTGGAAGTGTTTTGAGGAACTAAAGCTTTCTATTTAGAATTTCATTCCAGCAATAAAAATGTGTTACTCCTCTGTGAATACTTAAAATACTTACAGCTATTGCAATGTTTGGTACTTGATTTATATCAATTTGCAGCTTCTGTTTGGAATACTAAAATGGTGAACTGATTTTACTGAAACAATACAATTAATTATTGTTTGAAGCTTGCAGGGTTAGGGTAGTCAGTTCTTACTGCTTAAATAATGAAAAGAGCAGGATGAGGTGTAATAAAAATTAATCTCCTTATTTTCATGCTGCTCCTGTTTGTCCCTGTTTGTTTTGCTCCTGTTTGTTTAGCTTCTTGTCCTGTCACGCTCTCTCCTACAGGACCTGTAAAATGGCTATCAATACCCAATATTAGTTATGTTAAATTACAAGTCTGGTCTTTAACAAAGCACTCCTCATATTTATAGGTGGTTGGAAAGCAGCTTTTAGACCATGTAGAGGGCTTCTTAGGTGTTGTCTTTTTTACCAGTTGTGGTCTAATCTGATACTAATGTTGAACATAAAAGCACTTGAAACTGAATTTTAACTATATGAATGTAATTCATATTTATCCTTTTTAATGTTTGTAAATGAACACTAGTTATACAACATACTAAATTTTTTTTCTGTGTGAGAATATTTCTCAGAGGTGTGGAATGTCTTGACAATTGCTGTTCTTAAGCACTCTAATATGACTTCCAGTATGTGAATATAGCTGTTGTTTCCTCTGTATCAACAAGTCTGTTAGCACTGCCTTTCTAAATAGAAAACAGGTATGTTACCTAACTTGCAGCTATAGATACCAAAGAAATATAAGTGAAAGGTTTGCCTGTCTGTAGAGAAGTTCTCAAATGTTGGTTACTGTCTGGTGGATTAAGATATTTCATTGTGCATTTTTACACATCTTTCTGTTCTATTTTCTAATTGACAGTTTAGTGTTAATAGAATACAGGTAGAAATAGATTATTTCTTTTGTCTCTTCCTGAAGGTCAAACATTTATCCATACTGCAGCTTCAAATTTTTGCATGGTAAAAACCTGAATACTTCTCACTGCAGTCTGTCTGTTAATATTTCTATAGTTAATCAGGTATGCAGTTAGTGACGGTAGTCACTTCTGATTGATTGTCGTGAAAACTTGTGGTTTTCACGACAAAACTAAACCAGCAAAACCACTACTTAACTGAAAGAAGTGTAATTTCTTGGAGTTCCTTTCCTCCACTCCAAATAATGCTCTGGCATCTGAGTTAACAGACAAGTGGTGTTCCAAGAACTTGAGATATTAGGTATTCTCACTTAAAAAATACAATACCAAGTTCTTAGGACTACTGCAAATGATTAGCACTGTATTTTTAGCCCTTCTGACAGTCAGCATGATGTAATCTTATTGCAGGTAAGTGAACTCCTATGTGTTATATAAGTTTTCTATTAAATCCATCTTTTGAGAGAAAAATATGAGAGGATGTGCAGCAGGTCAGAAACAAAGCTGTAGAATGTCCAGTATCTAGAATTTTGCATGTGATTGGTGTATTTTAACTAAGATTTTGTTCAGTAATATGCAACTTACTTGTTCTGTTTCCCTCAATAAAAAGAGTTTTTTAAAAGAAAAATATGTGCTTTGAACTTGCTTGTTAACCAGCTATATAATTCTCTTCAGTCAGAGCTTAAGTAATGATGTCATTTTTGAAGACTAAAGACAAGTGTAGGCACATGCATACATGCTTCCCAGAGCCTCCCTTGGGGACAAAGCCCTGAAATTGCACACACTGATGGCCCAGGAATGAAAGTTTGCATTTGTGTTGCAAATTTTCTTGTCTGCTTACAGATAATTGCAGTATCTGAGTGGGGTGTACCATGAAACAGTGATTGACCAGGTTGTAAAGAATGGGGTAAAGTAAGTCAAAGGCAGCAGAGCCCTCAGCTCACAATTCAATACAAAACGTATTTGTGAAAGACAGGTTTGCTCCCTCCCCATTTCCTCTGTCATTTGTTGCTTTAATTGTTTACTGCAATATATCCCATTCCTGTGTCTCAAAAAAGTGATTGTGAAAAAATAGCAAGTAATGTTTTTGAGATTACTTTTTCAAATCATGTGTGAGGAAATTAAATGTTATTCCTGTGAGAGAGGCTGTCTGTCAGAGATGGTACCAAAATCCTGATTTTGTGGCTTTTGCTTTAGGATACTTGATTTTTTTTTATGAACTAATTTATCTTTCTCCAGTATTGTATTTCATAGTTTTTCTTTGAAAAAGGTAGTTTAAAAACTGCATTTGCCTAATAGATACAGTGATAGAAATTAGTCATATTTACATTTTTGTCTGGAATAAAAATTATGAAACTGGTGAGTGGAACTTACATGAAAAATTTGATCTTGTAGTTCGTTGTGGTGATAGATGGTAATTACTTTTGGCACATGATGAAATGGTAACTCCCGTCTGTTCTTCTGTGGAAGTTGTTGGGAGAGAGAAGTGTCTTTGAAATACTTGTGTAGCTATTTAATTTTGTGGTATGTTCAGCTGATTCTCGTGTAACAGACCTGTGTGTTCACTGTATAAACCAGACTTATTTTCACTTTGTGCATTACAAGTGTCCAGGTGTCAATGTCCTGATTTTGAATGGTCTGATATGTGCAAGAATAGTAACTCTGAATATGTAGGGTTTGAAATTATGTACTCCAGGTATATGCATGCTGTTTTGCCCCACTGCCAATTCAGAAGAGTTTGTCTTCTCCAAGGGTAGCTGCAGTCTCCTTCACTGTGGGGTAAGACCCATGTGTATAGTCAGGTGCCATTGAAGAATTGCCATGCACCTCTTGTGTAGCCACACCTAATTGAGACTGTTAAATTAAAACATTTTGTTGAAAGGTCTAGTGGATAGTAAAGCAGCTTTTTTTTCATACGTAATCAGAAGACCTTGACACTTTACCCCAAAATAGCCTTGTTTTTGTGCTGCAGTGATCATGTTTCACCAATAGTTGTCAGAATTGTCTGACAAAAAATTAGGAAGTTGCTAAAACTTCAAAAGAACATTTTAAACACAGGAAGCAAGATAGTAAGGTATACCAATCCTGTTACTGTTATCAGGCTATGTGTGCTGTGGACATGAATTTTCTGTGTGTGTTTAAGCAAACAACTTCTTGTTGCTTATTTATGAACTGTTCTTCTGTAAATGCTTCTACTAAGTGCTGTACGTCTCTCTCCTCACCCCCAGCAGAGGAAGTACCTTACTGTAAAAACCTGGCTGTGTTAGAGAAATCTGAAGTTGTTAAACACAAAAAAGCTATGTTACGTTCATTCTCATTTTTCCTTCTTAGTTTCCTCATTCACCTGTTGTTTATATCTTTTCTTCCAGTGTCTAGGCCTGCATCATCTCCCAGTTTCAAAAGGGAAGTTTATTCCTGTAATCAACTTCTGCTTTAATTTTCATTTCTCTTTTTATGTAGTCTGTATTATTACTGACTAGTGTTCTTTTCCTCTGGTTTCCAACAAATTCAGAGTTTGACCCTGCACTAGGTTAAAATTGTTCTAGATGGTGTTTCTGGTGGCCACAGACCATTCATGTTCCTCCTCTGTGACAGGAATCTTTGACAATTAGGTATGCTCTTTTTAAAATTTGCTGTCCCTTTCTTAGCTTTGTCTGTGTTTTTCTTCATTATCCTGTAACATTTGGTTGTGGGAATATCCATCCAAGTCTAAAAGAAATCCCAGGACTTAATGTTTCTTCATGTCTTCTCCTGACACTGTACTTCTGTACTCTGCCTCTCCTGCACGTGTCTCATTTTATCTGGCTTTCATACCATTTCATACCATACTTTTTTGTTTGCATACTATATTTGCACATATTTTCAGTGTCATTCTGATTATGTCCTGTCTCACTCTGTTCCTGAAGCATCAGCCTGTAGCAAGTCTGAGAGTAAAAATGTAGAACTCTAAATCCTGCATGAGCTGTGGTGCTGCTTTTTAGCATTTTATGTATGTGAGTCAAAAATTGATCGCTGTGTAAACTGAATTTTAAGTTTTTTACCAAGAAGCCTCAAACTTTTTTTTTTTTAATTTGTTTCAATTAAAGATCTTATTTAAGAGTTCAAGAGATCCTGTTTTCCCAGGAGTGGTGTTGAAAAAGTGAAGTATAAGCACAAGATGTTTGTTTCAAAAGTTTGGCAAGCTATAGAAAAATGTGCCAAGTTTTTGCAGCTCCCAGATGGTCAGGAGCATGTCTGAAGAGAGCAGTTTCAGTACTTTGGAGGAGCTATGGGATTTCATGGGCTGTTAAATAAAAAATCTCAAAATCTAGCAGGTCTTTCATCCTGAAGCCATTCCAGATGTCAATAA
This sequence comes from Urocynchramus pylzowi, assembly GCA_013397555.1. NCBI lineage: Eukaryota > Metazoa > Chordata > Aves > Passeriformes > Fringillidae > Urocynchramus > Urocynchramus pylzowi. Next base: position 434,079 of record VZRH01006249.1, read on the forward strand.
TTTATTTCTTTTTACAAGAAATAAACCAATTGTCAATAATTTATTTCTTTTTACAGCTTTGTAATGAGGAAGAGAAAATGCTAATTAAATTCTGATTGTAATTGTGTAATTTTTTGTGGTGAAGTGTGCTACTTGGCTGAAATCATTGTGGGTTGATAGGTATACTGTATCTGTGTACTCACATAACTAGAATTCTATACGTCAAAATACTATAGTCTTACCTTAAAAATACTTTGTATTACTGTTTAGGTGCTTAGTTGTAATGAACATACACATAAGGGTTTTAATTTTTCTGGAAATACTGCTTTCATAACCTATTAAAAACAGGTTATGTTTTTAATAGGTTATATTTTATATTTTTAGTAGGTTATATTTTAACAGTTTATATTTTGCTTAAAATTGGTTTTCATTTAGCCAAGTGATAATAATATCATAAATCATGTATCACTGGTTTTGCTGATATTTTAGTATCATACAATCTTAGCGAGCTCGAGATTTTTCTACTCTGGCTCCTGCTTGAAGCAGGGTCAACTACAGTGAGTTGCTGAGGATGTTGTCAAGTTGAATTTTGGATCTCTCCAGTGATGGAGATATGGTTAAACAGAATTTTCTGTGCTTCAGTTTGTGCCTATTGCTTCTTGTCCTGTCACTGGGCGTGACTGAGAAGAACACATGTAGCCTGGTGTTTCTGTGAACGTACTACTTTTTCTCCCTTGTCCATCTTTATTCTCTTGGCAGACTGTTGGCAAATCAGCAGCAAAACCCAGCAGGATTTGGGAGATATTAGCTTATATTTGATCCTTTTTTCAGAGTTAGCAGGTTCTTGCTTTGAGTTTTATCACATTCAAATTGGTGCTTTGAGCAATTCTGTTTCCTTCACAGAAGTAAAAATGAAGGTTCCTGAAATGGAAGTTATTTTCTTACATCTTTTTACTTGCAGAATGCCAGTGCTGGTCCTTCCTCTCTGGTTACTGATGTTATTACTGTAATTTCTCTGTTCTCCAAAACTTTTTTTGTAAATAAACTTTTTTTGCTGTACTCACAATATTGCACCTTCTGCAAGGCCAGGACACCACCTAACTGAGCTGAGGGCCCTTATTTATGTAGGCTTTATTTGCAAATCTGTGCTGGGTCTTGAACTAAACTATAATCTTCTTGTCCAAAATTAGTCCCCTCTAAGTAAATAGCAGCACACAGCTTCTACTGAGGCATTTAGAAAATGTGATGATGTTTTCTTTAGGGTGAACACTTGCCCATGGGGCATGAACTGAGATGAAAAATGTGCAGCTGGTGCCTAAACTTTGAGGAAATGTGAAAATTTATTGAAACATCCTTTGCTTAGCACTCAAACATCACACTTATTAGTGTCATTTACAAACTAATAATACCTGAATCATAGTGAGAGTTTGACTTCAGTTGCATTGCTTTTCCAGTCTGTTTTTCTATTCTGAATTGATTCAGAAGTTTCTGAAGTCTTTATGTGACTGCTGTGACAAACCTGCAGCTGTAATACAACCCAGAGGACTGAAAACTGGGGAAAGGAAAGGGAAGGAACAATGGGGAGTAGGGGAAGATAAAGACTGTTTAGTATGAAGGGCATGTGAAAATTGCTGTAGTTTTACCTCTACTGTATTAAAATTGAAGCATGTGTATCTCCCAACAGTAACTGTTTTCATACCTTTGCAGTGTAATTAATATAAATACAGGCATTCCCACACAGTTCCGTGACAAATGTGGATTTTTAAGTTTCAGAGAACATGTGAAAACCCCACAGACTCATTAAAGTTGATGAAAGACCACCTTTATTGCTGAAAGACTGTACATCTGTAGTTGCATCTCACTGTTCTTTTACAGTTCTTCATTGTGGTTGAAGTTTTACCTCTTTGTTCAAGACAAAAAGCTACATTTTATTGGTTGACTGGTAGTCAACTCTTCTCTTGTTCTTTTTCCTAGGAAAGAGCAACATGGTGTATGCTTTCCCAAAGAGTGCTTTCAGTATAGCTGAAAATAGTTTACTTTCAACTTCCTTCTTATATTTGTATACCAAAGTTGCTTATACGTCTTTAGAGTCTTACATTATCTTAAACTACAGAAATGTAGGCTTTTTAGAATGAAAATAAATTTTTAATTTCTATGAGTGTATCATGGCATGTTGAGTTCAGAATATATTTTTTTATGCCTGGCTAAGGATGATTTTGACAATTAGGGAAATTGGACTCAGTTCAAGATTTCTAGTTTTAAGTCATTAAGCTTTGCCTTAGGTTTCCAATGTTGTCTTGTAAATTCACTTGAGGTCAGTTCTGTAGTAGTACTTAGCATCCATTTGATCAGAACAAAAAATAACCAGTTCCTGAAAACAGTTCAAAATGTTTTATGGGGAAGTAATTAGAAAAATAATTAATACTAATCATATGCCATGGCACTTTCTTTAGGACAATGTCAGGATATAAAAAGAAATATCCAGTCCCTTTAAATATGTTGACATTGTAATATTGTTTTAACTACAGGTACAGAGAGGCTCTTGTCAAGTGGGATGAAGCACTTCAGTTGACTCCAGAGGATGCTACACTTTATGAGATGAAATCACAGGTAAAGCATGACAATTCTTTGCCAGTTTAGAAATTAGAAAAGAAAACATTGTGTTTCTGAACAGATACTGGGCATTGTTCAGTTGTTGTGTGCAGGAACTACAACACAATTTAGGTTTTTCATTTTTACCAACTAACAGGGCATCTTTTAACAGAAATTGGAATAATGCTGTTACCCCAGCCAGTCACAATAAACATCTTGGTTGTGTTGTGAATTGGGATGCTGCATTGCAGGAAAAAAAATTATATTGGAGGGATCAAGGAGAGCATTAGTGTGATAGATTAGTGAATCTGACCATTAAAAATCTGCCTGCTCTTCTAAAGATTGGGCTTAGTATTATCTACTGTTAATATTAAAGACAGGTACTGGGTTCAAGTGGTTTGCTTCAATCTGGTTACATAGATAAATCAGTCATGTAAAAGACTTCATTATATCTAATCTAAATCTGCCCTCTTTCAGTTGGAAGCTGTTCCCCCTTGTTCTATCACTGCGTGCCCTTGTAAAAAGTCCCACTCCAGCTTTCTTGTGACTCCCATAGGAACCCTCTGGATTCTAGGAAACATCTCAACAGGCCCCACAGGTTCAGCAAGTGCTCTTAAAAAACTACATTGAGGAAGAGAGAAAAAAAATTTGGTCAATGTATTATGTAACTTTTGAAATTTTTGCTATACTGTTTAGTTTTAAAATCTTTGTTGTTACTCTAATTCTTTTATTGTGTAAAAATCACAACCAAGACTCTAGCACCCCTGCTTCCCCAAAAAAAAAGCCAAAAAAACCCAAACCCCAGCAAACCCCAAGAGCCAATGCTGGTTCTTTTCCAGTGTGTGGTAGCTGCTTTTTGTAATGGATATTACTGCCACATTTGCTCCTCACAGTCATTTTGTCTTGTGAAGTGAAGAAAGTTTGTTTCTGCAAAAGAATTAATAGAACAATCATGACTTGATTGCAAGACAATGAATACTGAAGGATGCTTTTATTTCATGTAGCTGAAGAACGTTTAGATCTTACTAGGTTATGCATTTAGTTTGAGAGATTTTGTATGGCTTAAAGGTTTTTCTTTAATTTGTTTTGGGAGAAGTGTGTTGTTGTCTTTCTGTAAGTGAAAGATCTGTCTAGCTTAGTGGAATGGCTGGAAAAGAGTTGCACAAATGGCATGAGCAGGTAGCAACACTACTCTCCTGATCCTTTTATCAGGCTCCAGCAGCTTTTGCTTGGGACTTCTCTGTGTTTAGAAGTGCTTGAAAGATTTTTCTTCAACAAATTTGTTTCAATGCTTTCTGTTCCTGAGTATGTTTCTAATATCGGCATAGCTGTGTATTAAGGAATTTCAAATCCTGATTATGCATTATTAGAAGACACAGGATAATACAATTCTGCTTTAATTAGCAGCACTCCAGATTGCTGTAAAGGGTGTTAACTTACGTAGCAGTTCCTTTATAAGTTTAATTTTTAACTTCACTAGTAAAGAAGGTCTTCACATCTGCTAAGATATGAAGATGGTATTGGTAAATTTTATTATCACAGTTTAAAAATTTAACTCTGTTTTGAAAAAACAGAAAGCTGTTAAAAATTTCTGGACGGTTCTGCTCAACAGGACAAATTAGTGAACAGCTCCCTTGTAACTGTTTTATATTATGGTCTTATGTGAATGCAAGAATTTAAGATAGGTCCCCAAAAGCATTCTGTTTAATTGAAATTACACCAAAAGTAAGTATTTTCACACTGAAAATAGCAGGAGAACTGTGAAGTGTGTAAGCTTACCTGGATCTGAGCTATGATGCAGTGAATTATCCAAAGAAGTGCTTACTACAACGTGCTTCAATCTGTGCTCCAGATAATAATACTGAGGGGTTGTTGGTTACTAGGCTCCCTAGTCCCTGTATTTCAGCAAAATGGCAAAGGTGAGTTAGAAACACACAGCTTTTCTGCTGACCAAGAGGAACTGAAAAACAGCTCTGTTACTCTGATTCATCTTGTGAATTATCTGTTCTTGTCTAACGATACAAGTGGAGAATAATGAAAGCTGAAAAAACTGAAAAAAAAGCTGAATGAGCCCAGGGCTCTCTTCTACCATGTCTTTGCTTTCTTTCTGGAAAAAGAGCAGTTCTCCAGAGTTGCACCATTTCTTTTTGATTTCACTTTCTTGTATTGCGTGACACTTGTTACACTGTGTAACACAAGAAAAGCTTGTGTACAAAATACACATTTATAAAACTATTTCTTGAATATTTTTAATAAAACATGTAATGTTTCAATTGGTAACGTCTCTTTCATACGTGCAAATAATTATTGCAGATGTTTTTTTGCAGTATGACTTATGCTTACTGGAAGCTGTTTAGTAAAATGTGTAATTTGATACCTTTGTACTTCTCAAAGCACTGATGTGAACTGTAGAAATCCACTTTTGCCAAAATAGAAATACGTTATTCATTCAAAAAATATCATGGCCAATATTTAAAAGATACTGTCTTAGAGCTGACTGTGTTATTCCAGTCCAGCATACCAGCACAAATACTGCAGCTATTACAGTGTAGCTCAGTGGAAATGTTTTGGAAGAATTGTACACCAGCTTCAGAAAGGCCTTGACCAGCACTGGGTCTATAAAAATCCTCCTGTCTTGATACATGTGTTACATACTAGAGGAGGAGATTCATGTTAGGAATGACTTTGTGCAATGTGCAAAGATTCTTTATGGTCTGTATTAATTTTCTATCAGTGTGAAAATGTCTAATCGTGAAGTAAATCTGTTGGAGAATTAACATTGGAGAAGGAAGTGGGGTTTTTTTTGCACAGGGTTGAGTATCTGTCTATAACCTTACATTTATTAGGATAACCTTATGGTGGGTTACACAGCAGCTTCTCCATTCTTTAGTTTTCCTTTCACATTTCCTTTCTCAACTGCAAATGTAACATTTTCAATTCTGCATGTTTAATATGTGGGTCAGATAAATATGATAATGGCACTGTAGGAATCTGTAAATGTTTGTGGTAAGTTCTCAAAGAACTGTATTTTAACAGATATAGGACAAATGTCTTTCAGTACTTCTGAAGAGCAGAAATAGTGTTTAAAGTTCCTAGTTGTCAAAGACATTTGAAATAAGTGTATTTCCAGAAAATCACATGGGAACTGTGGAATGCTCAATTGCTTCAAAAAACCATATAATTTGATGAATTTTTTTTCCATTGCTCTCAGCTACTCTTTGATCCATTTAAAAACAGACTTTTATGGTTTTTGAGAGGTTAGGGGTGCACTTTTCTTTGCATGCAAGATCTGTCAGTATACATACTTGATACTTCATCACCAGCCTAAGCTGCTTCCCCATTGCAAGAACAATGACTGGAAAGTAAATGTTTATGCACGTTCATTTCTGCATTTTTGTTGAAAAACAAAAATCTTTAAAAAAGACCCAACAACAGCAGCCTAATATAAGTAGTATTGTAAGTATATTCGAAGGAATATATAAAGACTGCCTATATTAATGCAGCCACTAAGACTCCTTGAGATGAATTGTGAGCTGAATTTCTTAAATATTGACAATTATTTTGTTACTGCTTCAGATTACAAAGATGGAGGAGCAGACTTTGACATACTCTTTGATTTTTTTATCTTAACATTTGGTGGCTGGACCATGTAGGACATTTTTCGATGAAAAGGGGTATCAAAGGACTTGGTACGTTGTGATGTTATATAACAAACCATCTTGGGATGGTTTGCTGCTACCAGACTTGCTGCTATTCAGTACTACTCCTGAGAATTCACCTGGTTCATGTTGCTTGTCTCGTGACACTTGCACCTCAGATCTCAGATAACTGTGCAACTATGACAGAATTTTTAAAGTAGACGATACAGTTTTTTAATACATATTTTTAGAAACAAGTAAATTCAAATGTAAGCCATCAGGTTGAGCTCTATTTAGTAATTTTTTGAATTTAGATTATAACAAGTCAGCTAGTAAGTGCTGATTATTGTAGATTTGTTTTTCTTAAATTGGGATGTGTACAGAGAAGAGTGAACTGTCAAAAAATTAGTGTGAACTCCAGAAATGTAAATTGCAATAAAGCATTTCTGTATGGTGCAATGGTAATTGCTTTAGAGCATGGGTAAATGTAAACTGCTTATGGGTAGAATGAATTTTATTCATCTGTATTTTGAAATGGGTTACTGGACGGAAAAAAGAATTGGGTCAGTTTCACTGGATGTGGAATGTATCTATATATAGTGATTCAGCCTCAATCCACTGAGCTCATTTGAAACCATAACTTACTCAGATTCATAACACTTCCAAAATATTGTGGGCAGAACACGATGGGTCACTCTGCTGCCTGGATTTCTAATACTTGGTCAGTCTCCTGATGAGAGTTGCTATGTTTAATTGGTTTATTGCCACTGAGTTCTTCTAATTCTTCTAATCTCTCTTGTATGACTTTTTCTAAAGATCTCTTAAACTAAATTATTATGGGACATGGATGTTTTTGTTTTAAAGCATGTAATAAAGATAAATTTCTTTGAGTCCTGAAAATCCACTTACTGAACATCTTTATAAGACATTTCCCTCCAGTCACTTTTTACACATACATATGTGTGTGTGCGTGTGTGCGCGCAGTGAGAGTCTTGAGGTGTTTTTTCTGCTTCATAAATTATCTTCCTACTTTTTTATTAGTTTTAAGAATGTTTTCTAATAAAATATTATCACTATACATGTACATCACAATATATACACACATCACTTTATATGTACACCATATATACATTATGAGTGTGTGTGTGTATATATATGTATACACACATATTTGGTGTGGCTGCACATCGAGCATGTGACAGGCATGCTATGTGACAAGGGGGGCTACAGCACGTGGTTCCTGTTTGGCTTTGTCTTCCCCTTGTGTCTGTACCCCAAAAGGACTGAGCAACACTTGTCAAATCTGTACACAGGAAATCTTTGTGCTAGCAGTGTTTTCTGTTCCTTGTTGAGTGTGGTTTTTTGGGTGTAGAATAGCTGGTTTGCTGTTTCAGTTTCCAAGTAGCGTACAGAGGTGTTTTATGAAAGTGGTAATGATATATAGGTAGAGTAACCCAAGACAAGTCTGCACACATTCATGTCTGCCATTGTAGGTTCATTTTGATGACCTCTCCACCTGAAAAAAAGTGTAGGAAAATAGTGTCATTAATAAGTGTATTTGTTATACTGACAAGTGTAGCTGAGTCATTTTATTAATAACTAAGAAAACTACCTGTGTTGGATAAAAATGCAGATACATTCAAATGTGTGTTTGTTTGAATGTACTTTGAGAATCTAATCCCAAAGTTATTAGGAGCAAAGTAATTACTGCATGATCTGGAAGAGCATTTTTAAAGCAGCTGTTTATGCTGGTGCACACAATAGTCATAAATAGATGAAAGTGGAATAACTGCCTTTATTAGTGAGGTAATAATTCAGTAAACAAACCAGTAAAATTCATTAAACATTACAAAAGATTTCTTAAGCACTTACACAGATGTTTTGTAATTAGTTTGAAGTAGCAAGTACTGGTAGGAAATACTGAATACTTGGGATGCATAAAAATGTTCCTGTGAATGTATACTTGGATTTGTTTTCTCTTATCAGAATGAATACATTAAGACACTGATGTAGAAGATAGCTGATAGATGCAGAATCCCTTTATCTTGGTAGGATGTACACCTATCCACTAGTAACAGTTTGATTCACTTCACATATCTGCTGCAGATAAGGGAAGCTGCCTGTACAAATGTAATTCATCTGAAAGTTTTGGAAAAACGCTTAACATTCATCATAGACTTTGATACAAAATGCAGTCATTTGGAACTGTTGAGCAGGAGAAAGAGGGAGGATGATATACTGCTGTAGATTGTTTTTCTAAAGATTTTTTAGGTACTTCTGAATTCTAAGGTGCAGTCCATGGAATGGAATTAAAGTGAAGCCATAAGATTAGTCTTTTGAAAAATTTAGTCATTTGAACAGCAGAAGTATCAATCCAAAGGGTTATTCAGAAGCTATGCTTATGATGTTTCTTGGTTTTTTCAGTCCAGGTTTGCTTTTTGTAGTAAATCTTTGCCTTCCCCTGTCCCTCTTCCTCTTTTGTTTGGTGTACTGCTCACCTCTATGCAGTGTATGTACTATCTGTTAATTAGAGTAAATACTCAAGATGATCACATTATAATCCTCCTCTACTCCACACTCATATTTATCTATTTAATATATCATAGAACAGTAACGTTAAATAAATCTGTTTTGAACTTCAGCAATAGTCCTAACATGTTCTAATATTATTCATCATAGTTGTGGTCAGTTGGGATGAAAGTGGTTGCCCACACATGAGTCTAACCCTTGTGGTCAACATTCTCATCATACTGCAGGAATGCAGTTGTCATTTGTTTCTTACACTAGTATCTATCACCATAGCATGTGGGTGTCTGAAATCATGATCTCAGAGTGATGCAGGTCTTCAGGTGATGTGCCAATCTCATGGTGGTATTGGAAACATAAGGCAAGCTTCGAGCCACATTGTGTATTGCTAACTGTGATTTATTGCCTTAGTTAGAGAAATTCAATGCAAGCAGAATAATCCTGTGGTAGCTGCTGAGTAATAGAGATTTTCACATTCAGAAACCACTTTTTTCCTTACTTAATGTAGGTGACTTCATGTCTAAGGCTCTACAGAATAGTTGTTCTCTAAATTCAACAGTCATTGTTAAGATCTGTCTTCATGCTGAGTTACAGGGATTGTTTCTGTAATTATATCATGTGCACTGCACTGTTTCTGGTAGATTACAGCTCTCTTTTAAAAAGAACAAATACAGTCCAGGAGTTTTTCAACAGTACTTGCACATTTATTATGTTTAGTTCTCCGTGTTTTTGTCCCTCCTGACTATTCTGCTATTCTTCTATAGGCTGTAGGCTTTGTTGACAAGGAGAGACACCTTCAGAAGCAGTTAATCTACTTCTAATAGAGTTGCTTAAATAGTTTGGGTGAATCATCCTCTAGCATGCCTATTTCTCTCTGTGGGGTTTGAAATTAGTCTGGGTGACTATCTGAGGTCAGACAACTAACTTTTAACTAAAAAAACGCTGGGTAAGATGAAACCAGTCCTTAGTTATTGAAACAGTGATTGTTGCCTGGGTAATCCCAGAAGGGTTAAATTTATTTTCAGTTTTGCTTATTTTTCTTCCTCTTCTTTTTCTATTTCTGATACAGGTCCTGATGTCTTTACATGAAATGTTCCCAGCAGTGCATGCAGCAGAAATGGCTGTCCAGAGAAACCCACGTTCCTGGGATGCCTGGCAGACTTTGGGACGTGCTCAGCTTGGATTAGGAGAGATAGCACTGGTAGGGTAACAGAATTAATTGTGTGTGAGAAGGAAAGTACAGAAATACCAAGGTTGCTGTATATCCTTATGGTAACTTGAACACAGACAAGGAAAAAGATCGTTATTATTTATCTCCAGTGTTCCCTCTGCTTTATTGTGTGTCACAAATGCTTCCTGTGTGGTTTTGTTGCTGGACTTGTGGAAGACCAGTCTAGCTCCAGGACTTTTGTGTCATATACTATATTTATGTGGTGACTTTATGCAATAGTACAGTTATGCTGACATGACTGTACATACTACATTCTCTGTGTTGTACTGCTGCAGTGCAGCTCACCATAGTTTAAAGATGGGGGTTATGTGAAGTCCAAGCATCAGCTGATTATTCAGGCTCAGATTTTATACATGCCTGCTGATAAAATTCTAATGTCTTGTTTTTCTTATGTCCTGCTTATGCAGCAAATAATGTGTGCTCATTTCTGCTTTCCTCTGGCTCCCTGACCCCAAATGGTGTCTGAGGTTGCTTTCTCATTTAATAAGAGAGCAAAAAGACAGGGATGCTCTGCAGTAGCTGAAGTGCATCTTTATTTTCTGGGCTATAATAGTTTTTTGCTAGTTTACACTAAAACACAGCGGGTAGACTTTCAAATTCAGACACATTCCTGGAGGTCCATTAGAAAAACAATGCCTCATGACCTCTTAGATGAAGAAAGTTACTGGCTGCATTTTGAACAGAAGTAGCTGTGTGCTGTTTTGATATGAATAATTTTAATAATTTTCTTGGTAATTTAGAGTGTTTCTGCAAAGTTAGTGTTTGGTCTGAAAATTTTCAAGAATTGAGAGACCGATATGTTTTTTTTTGATGGAGTTTAACAATTCATACTAAACTAATTTTTAAAATGTAGTAAGAAAGCAGTGTTAAAACCCCAAACCAACCAAAACAAATGCAAATTATGTGAATCACCTGGAGTCACAGAATGGTTTGGCTTGATGGGAACCTTAAAGATAATCTAATTCCAACCCCATCCAGCTTGGCCTTGAGCATTCCCATAGATGGGGCATCCACAGCTTCTCTGGGCAACCTGTTTGAGATTCTCTAACTTTCACAGTAAAGAATATCTCCTTAACACCTAAATTTCCCCCATTTCAGTTTATTCCCATAACTGCTTGTCACTACAGTCCCTGACAAAGAGTCCCTCTCCAGCTTCTCTGTAATCCCCCTTCAGATACTGGCAGGTTGCTATGAGCTCTCCACACAACCTTCTCTTCTCCAGGCTGAACAGCCCCAACTTTCTCAGCTCATCCTCACTGGGGAGGTGCTCAAGTCCTGTTGGACAAAATCTAAGACAAAAGTTGTGTGTTGCAGATGTGCACTGTGCGCCCTTTGTTGGTACAGTACCATAATATGAAATATCTCATATAAATCCATGCATAACTGCATTTCAGCAGTGGTGACATTCCATGGCTTTTGTGGTGTAGAAGGTTAGGGTAGATGGTCTGGTCTGTCTGGCTCTTTTCCTTTTAAGTGTATGAAACTGTCACTCTAAATTATGCCTGAGAATTTTAAATGCACTAGTTTTAGGAAAATTAGAGTTTTATTTCCTTCAAGCATCCTAAGTAACTGATACTGCCTATTCTGTAAAAAATGCTATAGTTGCCGTAATATCAGCTATAAATAGTAGTATACCTGTACTAGTTATACCCAGCAGGTTGATTCATCAGATCCTGTAAGATTTTTCTACATAGACAAGTCATGAAGTACCAGTGGGACTGAATATCTTGAGTGCTGGGGACCTAGTGTTCATATTATATTAATTTTGTCTTATTTTAGAGTAGCACTTCAGGTGCTCTCTTAGAGTGCATTGTTGAGCTTAATCAGAAGGGGATCTAATTTATGTATCTTGAGACTATTCAGTGATGCAAAGCAAAGCATTTTAAGTGGGAACAATCAGAGATTTGCATCAAAGCACTTCATTCATCTGAAACAGTGCTCTAGGTGCTCCTGTAATTGTTAAATTGACCTTACTGTGGTGAAGAGGGAGGGAGGGAGGAGGGGTTATCACAGGTGGCTTGCCCTGTTAGTTTTTGATTGTCTCTGAGTAGGGCGCCTGAGGTGTGGAAGCTCTTGTTGGTGTCCCCAGGGCTGTGGTACTCTGTGTTCATACTTCATTGCCTTTCTGTCTGTAGGTTAAACTGTCTTCTGATAAATATGTTTTTGCATACAGAGAAGTTGAGGAGTTCTTCTAAAATGCCAATAATGTTCATTATTTCTTTTTGAACCAAGCGATTTTTAAGGAATCTTCAAAAGGCTAAGACTGAAGGAGTTTTAAAATATGAAATTAGTTCATACTTACTGAACTTCTGGAGTCTTCTAGACCAAGTGGTTTAAGTCATAATTATCCTTTCTCCACTAGTCTTTCATTGCCACGATTTTCTATTTTTTTTCCCTGTATCAGATTTTTTACAAAGAAAAGTTAATAAAGCATAAGTATCAAGGCATTTTTAGTAACATTTTTTTGAGATTTGGGAATTACTATCCTTCTCAAGAACTGCTTCTTCTGCTTCTTTGTTTCATTTCTTCCACACCAACATCTGTCTTCATTACCCACATCCTGCCAAATGGTCTGTTGTGAATACTTTTATTACTTCACAATGAATGATGCATTTTTTCTTAGGGAAAAAACCAATTTACTGTATTTTAATTTGAAGTTTCCCAGGTCTAAAATGCTGCCTCCAAACAAATGTAATGTATATTATGAGCTGTGTAAAAATAAAAGAAAGAAAGATTTGCTTGGATTTAGTTTGTCAAACTTGTGACAAAAAGAATGAGCTAAATTAGTCCCTTTTTATTTAGCTTTTATGAAAGTTGTTTGCTCTTTTGTTTTTTCCTGAGTTTACTAAATAGGGTAATTCAACAGTAGTACTTCAGTGTGAGCAAGGAAAACTTTATTTCTGTAAAGGCAGAAATTCCTTAAATTCTACAAATCAATGTGCAGAGCACACCTGAGTAAACCTGCAATGTGAATGTAGTAACTGTAGAAATATAGCCAGGCTTGCAGTATTTCTCTCATTTCATTGCAAATTCTTGTTTTTTAAATTTCCTGTACTGCTGATAACATCTTAACTAGTTAACAGTTTCGCACTAATAGCTTCATTACAGCAGTTCCTCCATGAGATGGGTTGAGCCCCATGCTTTTATTAATCAAGGGAAAAAAAGAAAAAGAAAACCAAACAAAAGCAATATTAAAAAGAAAAACCAAAACTAATCACTAAAAAATGAAGGACTGAACGAAAGCACTGAGTCTCCCACCATGGAGAAATTCATCAGCCCTGTGACATGGTCATGGGCAGCCAGCTCAGGTGGCTCTGCTGAAGCAGGAGCTTGGCCCAGGTGACCTCAAAAGGTCCTGGCCACCCTCAGCTATCCTGTGGTTCTCTGACTTCAGCTTTACCCCATTCTGGGTCCCTGGCACATCTGGGGTACTGAGGATCACAACCTTGAGAGGGTAGATCTGTAAATATGCACCATTTGGGCATGGGTTTTGTTTGATGTTTTGAAGGATGTGGTTTCCTGTATTCCTGCTAAGCACTTAGTGCTTTAGCAGTCTTTAAGTGTGACACAACATTTTGTCAAAAGAATCATGCCTTGACAATATGAATTCTCAGATCAGCCCTTTCATCTCTCTTGAAATAGTTTTGGGTCTTTTAGATAATGATGGGAGTTTTTTACTCCAGAGGGAGAAATGTCTGTGCTTTATTGGAATGCATCTAATTAACATAACTAATCTGAATTTGCAATAATTTTTCAACATGTTACAAATGTTAGCATTTAGAAACATAGAGTATTTTGGTAATAAAAAGGAAATTGGTGGTTGGCCTTCCACTGCAAAGTCAAAGTATTTAGGAAATGCTAAGTTAATAGAGAAAGTACCATGCTTTTTCGTTTAAAGTGGGCTTTAATTAATTTCTGTTAAATTCTTTTCAACAGCTTTAAACAGTCCTACTGAGTTATTGAGGTAATAGTCAGTAATATACGCTTCCCCAGGAAGGTCTTGTGTTAATCCTGCCCTCTCCATGTACTATAGAGTAACCTTTTTTCTTTTTTAACCACTGTTGGAAATCATAAATATCTTTTGTGATAGTGATTGTTAATGCATGAAAAGATCTAGTCAGAGGTGATTTTTGTTTTCTGTTGAGAAAGCTGAAGGGCAAACAAGTCTCCAAGAGTTTAAATGCCCTTTTCAGCTACATTTCTGCCAGGGGTACTCAGTTTTTGTAAGTGGTTGTGGCTGATTTAGCTGGTGCCTATCTTTGTCAGATGCTCAGGACTTTTGAGGAGTGCATTTCTCAACATTGAGACCTTGTAATTGAAAGCTTTAGCTAAATCAGATGCACAGGATAAGACAAACAGGGATGTTGAACAAAGTTTATTTGACCATTGTTTTAAAATTCCTGTAATAATTTTGGCAGTATAATTTGGTAATAAAGAAGTAAATGTGTTCTTGAATTTTCCTGATTTGCAAGGTGAAAGTACTGATAACACTTAAGCTTTATTTTCTTAGGCTATGTCAGTTTCTAGGATGGGATTGATTTTTGTGGTTGTTGTTTCCTTGGTCCTCCTGGATCATATCCTTGTGTCTGGTAGAGCACAGTGTAAGAGGTGTGTGTGGTAGAGGCTGCCTGGAGAAGTGATTCAGCAGAACATGCAGCAGCCTTGCGGGGGTGTGCTTTGAGGTGTAAGGGCAGAAGGGTAGTAAATGTGAGGAAATGAGTTGGTGCAAAATGACATCTGTGAAATCTGTCACTGAAACAAAAGAAAGTACAGGAGGAGGATAAGGAGGATATAAACTTCTTCAAGAAGAGAAGAAGGAAGGTGTGGAAGTGAGGATATCTCACACACATCTACCAGAGGAAAACAAAGACTCTTATGCATTTGTAATTTAACTAAATCCCAATAAGCATAAGGCAAAAATAGTCTTTCACATCTGGAAAATTACTGTATTTCCAGAACATGAGAGCTCCAGAACTTTTCAATAAAATGGTTTTGAAAATGTAAGAAGTGCAAAATACTGTGTTCATCTCATTTTGTGAGACACTAGAATTACTTTTGATGAAATTTTCAGAGAGAAATTTTTATCGAAAAGCAGAAATAATCTGAACAGAAAATTACACAGAAAAGTTCAAGATGGCAGTTTAAAGTAAAAAAAAAAAAAAAAAAAAAAAAAAAAAAAAACCCCTTTAAATATAAAAAAAAAAAAAAAAANAAATCCCATTCAGATTATACCATAGAAACTATTAAACTAGAGTGAAAATACCTAAAAGGTTGTTGGGACTTTTTTCTTGTTTGAAGGAAGACTCCTTGTCGTGAGGAGTCTTTAAATATACTAAGATGTCTTATTTCCCTTTTTTCTACATTACTGTGACAAATGCTTCTGTAAAAATTAGTTATTTATGTTCATGGTGAGTAGCACAAAAATAAGACTCAAATTCCAGTGATATATTGTCATAGAATCATAGAAGACTTTGGTTTAGAAGGGACCTGTAAAGGTCCTCTAGTCCAACCCCCTGCAATCAGCCAGGACATCTTCAGCTAGACCAGGTTCCTCAGAGCCCTGTCCATCCTGGTCTTAAATGTTTCCAGGGATGGGACATTAACCATCTCTCTGGGCAACCTGTTACAGTGTCTCAGTTAACCTCACTGTAAATGGTATCTTCCTTACATCTAGCCTTAATCTTCCCTTTTTCAGTTTAAAGTCATTACCCCCTGTTCTATCACCACATGTCCTTGTTAAAGTCCTTTTCCAGCTCTTTTGTGGGTCCTTACAGGTACTGGGAGGCTGCTGTAAGGTGTCACTGAACCCTTCTGTCTCCAGGCTCAACAGCCCCCATGCTCCCAAAGTGTCCTCATAGTTGTGCTCCAGCCCCCTGATCCTCTTTGCTGCCTCCTCTGGGCACAACCCAGCAGGTCCCTGTCCCTCCCGTGCTGGGAGCCCAGAGCTGGATGCAGTGCTCCAGGTGGGTCTCAGCAGAGCAGAGCAGAGGGGCAGAATCCCCTCCCTCCCCTGCTGTCCCCGGGGCTCTGGGCACAGCCCAGTTTGGCTCTCTGGGCTGAGAGTGCCATGGCCAGGGCATGCCCAGCCTTTCATGCATCAGCACCCCCAAGGACTAATACTGAGTGCTGTAAAAAACACAAACAAAAAATTTTCTGTATTAACGATCATTTAACACAGAAAAAGATTACTTACTTCACTGATAGACATCCTTTGAAACAGGGCAGAAAGTGTCTGCCTAGTGTAACATAAAGGTCTAATACATACTTTGATAGCGGATACAGCCTCTTAAAATTCTCACCTGGCTTTTTTGGGGGTTTCTGTATAGTGACAGTTACTAAGTCCATGTGTTACAGAAATTTTTTTTAAAAATGCAGTCTGATCAGAATTGGGCTTCACACTTGAAGACTATGCAAACCAGCAGAGGAGACTCTACTCGTGGGACAAAGGGAAGATTATTTGCTACAGAATACTATTTAGTAAGACAAAATGTAAGATACTTCAAAAATACAGATTTTTCAAATAATGTAATTCCGCAAGGATGAATGTCTTGCAGAAGCTTTTACATTGCACTTCCTTACAGAAGCAAAAGCAGATACATGACTGTACTGATAAAAAGTCCTGTAGTCTTTATAGTCTCCTGTAGATCCCCTGCAGGATCTCTAAAATCACAGCTCCTCTTTAAAATGAGGCTAGAAATACCGATTTTATGTAGTGTCACTGTGTTTTCCTACAATGTGAAGGAAATTGAAGAAAAAGATTTGCATCTCCATTAGGGGAAGAATTAAAAGTACCACAGTTCTTTTCTTTTGTCATAATAGAAATTAGTGGCTTTGGGCACTGTTCCAGTGACAACATAAAATTTTAAATGGATGACAAGTGTGTATATTTCAGTTTTACATTGCTGCTTTAAAATTAATCCCTCTGATCTTTTGTAGCACTTAAAAATTTACTTTATTATTTTGTTGTTTCTTTATAAAAATGTCAAGCACAAAAACTCTTTTCTAATAGATTTATTAAGATGATCTTTTTATGCTGTATTGTATGAATCATCAAAGCAGCTTTGACACTTAACAAATGTTATTTATTGTGCAGGAACATAACTATACAGACAGGTTTTAATTAGGGGACCTCTTTCATGGAAAGCTTAAAAGCAGATGGTGTTTGTTTATATTTTGTTTTCAACAGAAATACAAAAATTAGCATTTAGTGTTTGCTTGTTGTTCATGTGTCCCTGAAAACGAAAAGCTTGCAAAGTTGAATAAAGTGACACTGTTTTACAAGAACTAAACTTCAGTTCTTCTTCTGTTTAAGGTTCAGCATGCTCCTGCACTTCAGAACTAGCTGTGGACCAATAATCAAGCTTTTTTTTGCTATCTGGAATTGAAAGGCTGCTTTTTACAACAGCAGTAATACTGATAGCATATAGGCAGCATTTCTTAAATCTGATTATGTATCTCTTTCTTCTGAGTTTTCATCATATGGAGTCCATATATTCATCTGTGCCATCAGAAGGATGAACTATCAGTTTCTGTTAGTGCAGAAGAAACATTGTGATTTTCCAAATTAATTGGCATGCTTTAAGTATTTATAAACTGCAACAGAATATGTAAGCTGTGGTTTACCATGTCTTTAAAGTTTTAATATTCAAGTTGCCAGAACTCTTCCCAAATATCATCCCAGTCCATATCATCACAGTTTTCCCATCTTACAGGAAAGCATCTGTAAAGGTCATAAAAGAGTTTGGTCACTAAGGTGACCCATTTTCATAACTGACTGTACAGTCATAAATGGGAAATACACTCCTGCTTTTATGCACATGTACTTAAATTTGAGGAGGTAGGTTCAGCCTTGACCACTGTTAAGAAAACTAAAAAACAATACAGTTGAAATTCTCGGTGTAGCTTTTTTCTAGTATTGTAGCAACCTCTTATTTTAGATGGTCACACTTCTTTAATTTCACAGCTTCTCTGTTGAGGATTTGTATTTGTGAGTATTTTTCCAGTTGAACTGAAAGAAAGGAGAAGTATCACTAACTATGCTTCTACTAATATTACATTGTTTATAAGATTATAGAAGTTCTTTCTTAGAGCAACTCTTGAAGTTTGGAGTTCATTTGGCTCCTTCTGCGCATTTATTTATGTGTTTTTACAACCACATACCTGTTAAAGAAACTCTTTACCATGTGGCTAGTTTTAGTGTAGTGTTAGGTCTGCATGTGAAACAAGCAATACCAGTGATACTTCAAATTCCAGTCATCCATTTTCTGTGTTTATTTAAACCATATCTGTCTGCTTTTCCCTTTGAATTACATCTGATGATGAGAGAAAAGTGGAATAGGAAGCCATCAAAAAAATAGTTTTTCCTTTTACCTTTTTAATAACAACATGGTTTTTCATATATGAACTCTTTATTTGTGCCCTTGTTGCCAGGTACCTAGTTTATTCATGCATTTTTGTCCTTTCAGACACAATTGTTTAGGGGTGAGGCTGCTGTTGAACCAAGATGAGGGAGGATTGCTCCAATAAAGATGGGAGTAAAATGGCTTTGCTCAAATGATATATGTAATTTTTTTGTTGTTGTCAATTTTAATGAAAAAGGCTTTAAAGTGTCCTGTCTTTGTTTCTTCCTTGTTCTGCTTATAGGCAATCCGAAGCTTCCAGGTATCCTTACACATCTTTCCAATGAACCCTGAAGTATGGAAAGAAGACCTTTCCTGGGCAAGAAAACTACAGGAACAGCAGAAGGCCACAAGGACTGAGTCAGTGCAAGCACTGGCAAAAGGAAAAGAGCTCGTACAAGAGTCAATCCCAGACTATGACTTCGAAAGTGATGAAATTGTGGCAGTCTGTGCTGCCATTGCAGAGAAGGAGAAAGCTCTTTCAGCAGCTAAAACGATGGTGATTGTGTCTGCTTCAGGCACAGTAGAGACTGTTACCGAGCAGGACAATCGTCCTGCAACTCCTGATGAAACCCTTTTCATCAGGGCCCGGTAGGGCAGCCTCAGGGGCTGTCATACCCATAGTTTTAAGAACTGCTGTTATTTATTATATTTTGCTTGCTTTGTGTTTGTTCTTTTTTTATTAAATGGTAGAAGGGCCTACAAAAGTTAAAGAATTGAAGTTATTTTTCTTTCCTTAATTAAAAAAGCAATGACTGAGTTGTTGTTCCATCCATACTTGTGAAAAAGAAAGCCAGGAGTTGATTCTAAAAATTCTAAATTCTTATGAACAAATGTAATGTTGAAATGCTTAACTGCAGTCTAACAGCTGCTTTCATCTTTGTGTATTTCATAATTTTACAAGTTAATGTGTACATTTTCCCAGTAATTAGGAACGTTTTATTTAAACTGTAAAAGTGCTGTGGTTTATCCCCAGCTGGCAACTCAGCCCCAAACAGCTGATTGCCTCCTGGTGGAATGGGGGGGAGAATTGGAAGAGTAAAAGTGAAAGAGCTCATGGGCTGAGATGGAGACAGCTTAATAGGGAAAGCAAAAGTGGCACATGCAAGCAAAGGAAAACAAGGGATTCATTCACCGGTTCCCATGGGCGGGCAGGTGTTCAGCCGTCCCCAGGAGAGCAAGGCTACATCACGTGTGACTTGGGAAGACACTCGGAATGTCCTCCCTTCCCCTACCTCCTTCTTTCCCCAGTTCTGTGTGTTGTGCTGTGAAAATGAATATCCCTGTCGTCATTTGGAGTCAGCTTTCCAACTTGTCTCCTCCCAGCTTCTTGTGCACCCTCAGTCTTCTCACTGGTGGGGTGGGATGAGGAGCAGGAAAAGGTCTTGACCCTCTGCAAGCTCTGCTCAGCAATAATAAAAACAACTGTGTGTTATCAACACTTGCCAGCACAAAATCTAAACCTAGCCCCCTACTTGCAACTCTCAAGAAAATTAAGTCTATCCCAGCCGAAACCAGCGCAAAAAGAAAAAGGGACGTTTAAAAATTATTTCAGTCACTATTAATTGACATTATTTTTCTTCAGTAAAAGTATGAACTCTTTTCTGTTATTGACAGCCTTTGTTTTCATTAAGATTACTTGTTCTATGAGAAAGTTTCCTGTGAAGCAGGGATGGATTATTATTTTGTATGTCTGTGTGTGACAGATCTGATTTATAGCCAAATCAAGTAGAAACCTTTATGTTGCTTTCCTTGGTGAGTGGGTTAAACACTTGGATTAGATGAAAGGAAATGCTTTAGGAACCAAGGCCCTGAATGCTTAGTTACAACTAAATGTTCCACCAGAAGAAAGAACCCTGTTTGTGACTGAAACTGGCCTTTCCTTATCTTGTGTGGTCTGCTACAGATATCGCCAAAAGTAGAGTGGTGGTAGTAGGAGATATGGCTGAATTGTATTGTATTTGGGGCTTTTCTTTCCTAGTGAGGCTAATCTGATAAAGGGAGTCAATTTGCTTTTCCTAATTCTTATGACATGCCATTAAAAGTATGCTCTTATGGAAGAAAAACCAGTTTTCCAGGACAGCACTGCTGGAGTCTTCCTTTTTTATCCTTTTTGGATTTTGGATGCAGAGGTGGGCAATGAGGCATACCCTAGGAAATTTTTTTTAATGTTGATTTTTTTTTCAGGGGAAGGCAATTGGTTCCTCACACAGGCAGTTCAGAGAAATGAAATCAGGCATTTTCTTTGATGTGCTTTGTGCTGAGACTGTTCTCATTCCATTGTCTTGGAGACATGGTAGAGATGATCACATCCTAACAGTACTGGAAAAAATGGACCGCTGAGGAATTCTTGAAGAATTTAGTTTCGGAACATGTAATTTGTACTTGATTTTGATAAAATTTTGTATGATAATAGATAGTTTTATAGACAAGTGAAACTTCTGAAATCAGTCATCTTTGCACTTTTCAAGTCTGATTTCTAATTTCAAAATAACACATTTTAAAAGAAAATATTGCTTGAGAGGTATAGTGTTTTTGCAGTGAGAAATGCATTGCAGAAAAGCTATCTCAAATCATACTTTGTTTATGTATCCTCTTAAATATATTCTGATACTAGATGAAGTTTAAAAAAAAATTAATTGCCCTGTTGTACTAAGTTTTAATTAATTTTTGCAAGATTCTCCCTGAATGTTTTTTGTATTTGTGAATTTTTAGATCTATGCTTGCATGAGCACACATTCACACAAAATCACACCTCAAAATAAGTATTTAATACTCATTTATAAAATGAGTATTCAAAATAATTAGAACTACAGTGGCATAAATATATTAAGAAATGTAAAACATCATCATGCTACATTTTTATTTCTTCATTAAGTTCAGAACGATTTTAAATGCTTACTGCAGAGGCACTTGATTAAGATATGGTTTGATAGTTTAAATTATTAGAGTTGCAGGATTTCTTAATCTTTCTCCTATCAACTTAATACAATCTAGTCAGCCGTAGGAAGAGTTAGCGTGAGAGGGGTTTGGACAGCTTCAAAGAAGAGATCTCTGGCTGGAAAAGGAGATGTGTGAGATGCTCTAGGGTACGTTTTCATTTTGAAGGAGCTTGGCTGTATCCACCTCATCTTTTCTTTCTTTGCTCTTTGTACTTGCGTCAGTGTTCTGTCTTTACTCATACAGGAAGGACTGCTGCCTTTCTCTCAGAGGCCTGTGTTATCACAGAATCTGTTTCCACTGAAATGATTCACAAAGTTCCTATTGACTTCAGCACTGCAGGGCCAGACTGCTGGAGGGGTGTACATCTGCACCATCAGGCTGTGCTGGGCTTGAGGGGTGGTGGTTTCCATCTCATGTACTAAATGTGTTTTCCTTCTGATTAGATTAGGTTATGAATTGTAGGTATTGTCAGAACCGTAGTGTTTTGTAGAGCAGTTAAGTTCCTGGGACACTCTTTTCAAACTGGGGAGAAGTTCAAATATTGATGATTTCAACATTGTTTTTGTACAGCATGCCATGTTTTGCATGTATGTAATTTTCTGGATCGGTTTGCGGTTTGAATAAAAACTTCTGCTGCTTAGTGATGCCTGTTTGTTCTTTGGGTTATAACAAAAATAAGTATTATTTCACATTCTGGAATGTTCCTCATTTAATAATTGGCTTTTGTCTCTGTTGAACATGTTAATTTGTTTTAGTAAAAAAGAAAAGAAGACATCTTGGGGAAAAATATTTAACAAAAGGTGATGCTCAGAGCTTTTACGGATATAAGCTTTTGATGCTCAAACCTTTCACGGATATCCACATGAGATGGAGCAAAAGGAGATGTTATCCAAAACAGGATATTAGTGAAATACACTCCCTCTTTGACAGTAGAAAATTATTTTTATTGTCCATCATTATCATTAGTGGCAGTGACTGCAGCAGCTTTCATGTGTTTGTTTGCCTTCCATATGAATCACATACTAAAATGCTCAACTGTTGTACTCAAGAGGAAAGCTCAAGAACAGCACTGGGTTAGATGGATTCATTTTGTTTGATTAAAAAACCTACAGTTAAACATTCAGATATATTTTTCCCTTTGAGTCCCTTTGTATCCAGTGGAAAGAAATACACAGCCTCACAGGGCCACTCATATGCCTTGTGTTAGATAAGTATCAGAATGAGTTGAATCAGCCTCCCAAGGTGCCTAATTATTTCCCTTGACTACAAAGGAAGCTCAAGGTGACTGACTGGCAGTTAACCTCAAATGCTGAAACTGGGCACGTGACTTCCACTGTAACAGATGGAGATAAATATCTTTAAAAACCTTAAATGTACTGAGAGAGAAATAAATCCATTCTGATAATACTAGAGGGTAAAAAAGGAATAAGGATCGGATAACACAACAGTGACTTTTACTTGATAATACCATAAGATACTGGATTTTAAAAGTAGTCGTGGAGAGGGATAAAAGCAAATGGAGCAGTTTACTCTGGGTTTAGAGATCAAGATCACAGAGGTAGCACTGGAAACTTGCTTGCCCACACAGGGCAAGTTTCCTCCCAGTCCTAAAACCAAGGGAAAGGAGGTAAAATACTAGCATTGAGATGCTATCTTTAATTTATTTTGAGGTCACAGGATTGCTATAAAACTATAGTGACTGTCGTTAGGACTCGGGCACAGGAAAGCAGAAGCATGTGGGCTTGGTTTGTTAGCAGGTTGCAGGAACTATGTGTTTACTGTAGGTCACTGTCATGTTAACATGATGTTCCCAGATGTTTTGGAGTCCCTGGGCTGTGATATCTCCAGAGGGGTTGGTTCTGGAGCAGGAGGGGCTGATGGGAATGGGTGACTGCTGAATCCTGCCATGTGTGCTGCCCGACTTTTAGGGCTGATCCAAGAGCCACAAAGCTAGGAGCTGTAAGGGCTGTAAAGGATAAATGATCAAAGGGAAAGATTAGATGAGGGGATCGAGCTGCCTTTGCTCTCACAAAGCAGGAGATTCACTGAGTTTCTAAGTCTGTAAAGCTGGCAGGCCTAGAAGAGGGCCTGGAGTGCAAAGGCCTGGTGGTATTTGGTAGCTCTAATAGTAAATCTGCCTTAAGTGGACCAGGTTTGCTGTTGTCTGGCAGCAAAAATAAAACCTCAAAAGCTTCATGATTTAGGATGTTGGCTGTGCCATTTGAAGACAGCAGATTACACTGATCCTGTTAGTGCATTGGCACTAGGCCTGTAGCGCCAGTTCGGGTCAGGCAGCACGGGTGTTCCCGACAGCAGGAATGTGTGAGCCTGATTTAAAACAGCCCAAGCCCTCTGACAGTACATCCTACACCCTTAACCGTTCATAAGGCTAACTTACCATGGATCAGAGATTCAAACTAATCTACAGATCTTCACAGAAACCACCGTCTGGTACAGATACTGGCTCTCATCCTGCCTGTGGTGGGTGGATCCTCCAAGTCCTGCCACAGGACAGGGGCTTAAATTGAGTTAGGGCTGGGGTTTGGGGTGTGGCTGCAGGGCTGGAGGTCTAGCAGTGTCTATGTAAAGGGTTCAGCAAAGCGGTGATCCGGGATGTGTGGGCAGGACAGACTGCTGGAAGTGAGGGAGGGGGACTGCCAGTCACAGGACTAGCAGGGTGGACAGAGTTTGAGAGACACATGTTTGGTATGAGAGATTTTTGAATCAGTACATTCTGTAAACACGGAGGACTGGGGAACGTGGATGGTGATATGAAAGGCTGTTCTGAAGGGATATGGACCTCTGGGGTTTGGGAATATAAGGGAGATATAGATGTATGAGAAAGGAAACCCTTTTGTATATATGGAAACCATTCATAATACCTAGCAAGAAAATATCCATTTAACCTCCTTGTGGCAAATGAGACTCTTCCAACTTGTAACCTTATTTTAGACTTGTTAAGCTCAGGGAGGCTGAGGAATATAGCTCAGTAATATGTCTGTGGTCAGCATTGGAGGAAGGAGCTAAACCTGAGCGGGACTGTGGGGCAGGTGAGTGAGATGTCACTACTGTCACCCTAAAAAAAGGCACACTTGCCCAGTCCTTCTGCCCAACTGCTCCTGAACACTCATCTGTGTTTGCAACTAGACAACAGAAGTGCTCTGACTTTGCCTTTGTGCAAGGCCATGGAGCTGTGGCAGGCAATTCCGGCATTGTTCAGAAGACTTTGTGGGCTGTTTGGGAATCATGGAGTTCATTCCTGAGGGAGTTCATGTTGATAATGAGTCTAGTCCACTACTGACACGTTGTGAATGCTGGGGGCAGGAGGACCTCAGGCCTGGAGGACCTCAGGCCTATCGTGTTTGCTGAGGGAAGCTACTTAAGATGGTCTATTTTTGCCTAAAGCTCTTTCAGATCACACGTAGTTCTCTTCAGTAATGATGACAAGGAGTAATAAAAACATGTTAATTAAATAATTTAGAAAACAGTGAGCCCTTGCTTATTTAAATACTAACACACTATAGATATTTAATTCTGTCATTGCATTCTGTCTGGCGTGCTGTTGTGGTCCAGCTGCAAAGGTGTGGTCCCATATTGGTACATGTGGTGTTATCTCCAGTGGCAGTCCCACCTTCCTGCTCTGCCAGGTGTTATTTCCTGCCTTAGGAAGTATGGTGAGTCTGTTCTATTTGTTGGTCACTAGCAACAGACCATAGTGAGGTGGTTTAATTGCAAGGAATTCAGGCAGATCTTTATCTGTAGCTGCAGCAGGAGCTTGGGTAATACTGTTCTCCAGCTTAACTGGTGAAAAGCGGCTGCTGTTGCTGCTGCTGCAAATATTTGTGTACAGATTTAACTTCACTTTCTATACGTATGAAGGCACACAAGCTCAACTCCTCTGTTAAAGGAAAATGTCTTTGTTCAAATAAAGATTTTTTGTGGCTCTGTGTTAGTGCTCTTGGGGATAGTTTTGAAGACAGCTGCTTCTTGCTGATGGCGATCACGCTGTGGTGTTTTGGAAACTTGCAGGACAAAGTATGTTTTGGCAGTAGCTGAATGCAAAGCATTCCAAGATGGGAGGCTTGTTAAGGCAAGGAGTTGGCACTGAATGGCAGACTCATGTAGACATCTGAGATCAAGCAGAACATTTCCATTTAATTGTGATCCCCAAAGTTGCTTTGGTCGGTACAACTGCTTAAACATATCAACATAAGGCTCAAGATTTTCATTACAATGTAGCATTCACATGAAAACACGTTAAGCAGCATAACATGCTTTGTATTTGACAAAACATCCCCCAAATATCTGTACAGAATTATTTTGATACACAGTATTTCTGGAACAAGATCTAACCCTTACAACATAAAACACAAAACTCCTTTTTGTCAGTGGTTAACAGCTGGTTTTGGTGATGTGTTTGTCATCAAAACTCTAGCAACAAATGCTTTTCAAGGTGTTTAAGACTGCGATATAATTCTATATAATCTATACTTGAAATGAAGATTCTGCTTCCATGGTTTCATACATTTATTTGATGGAGTATCAGATTACACAGTCATAAAATTCTATTTACTATTTAAAGCAAAATGATAAATGTTATGAAAAAATACCTTTATTACATCAGTGATGCTTTAACTAAAGTGAATATTAAGACTATTAACCAGGAGTTGAAAGTTTCAGGCCCTGATATTGAAAGCACTTGTATATGTCCTTAACTTTACATGTAAGGAGTCTCCCTGGCAGCAGAGGGACCACTCTGATGGGCAATGTTAAGTGTGTGCCTAAGGTGTGCGGACTGTGGGCCAAAGTACTCAGAGAGGCGCGCGTGTGTTACACAGAAAAACATTCTCAGAACATAAATAAAATCTGTTTTTTTTAGTATATACATATACTGAAAACTAATATTCTTAACCGGAAGGATGTGTTTTCTTTTTCTTTCTTAAAAAGGCATATATTCCCATTTCACTCAGAAAGTGCTTATGTATTCTCAGCTCAAGAATTATCTCATCAGCTGTGAATCTAGCATGAACAACAAGTCTAAGCTAAGAATGCCTTATCAGCAGGAAATACTGAGGGAAGAGAAGGCTGGCAATCATTTCTATATACCTTGTATTCATAACAAACCTTCTCATAGAGAAGAATACACTTTTAAATATTTTCAATCCTGATATATATATACAATGATAAAAATTCACATTTTCATGCTTTAGTGAGACACTTTAAAATCCTACTGCAGGCAGCTCTCAGAGTAGCCGTGTCCAGTTCCTAGCAGCTGCCTCATATTCAGCTCTAGTACCAGAAACTTAAACTCTTGATAGCTGAGCAGCCATGGGGAAGGAGCAAGAACAATTCTACCAGATTTGGAAAGGGAAAGAAAAAAAGAAAAAAAGCAAGTGATGGGGTCTTTCTATTTCAGAGGCACTGTAGCTCTCCTGTGTCCTACAGCAAGACAAAGCAGTTCGTGTTTCCAGTCCTATCAGACCTGCTTTGTACCATTTCCGATGCAGGGCCCAAGTGCAATGTCTGTTCCACACAGTCCTCAGTAGTCTAAAGGAAATGTACCCATCAGACAGCAAGAGAAAAATAGCCCTTTGAAGCACAGCTGAACCCCTCTTCCCACGAACAGGCAGAACACCTATCTATTGCACCAGTTTTTCCCATGTACCAGGAAGTATCCCCAGGGTTGATGCCGTTCACAGCTATCTATATGCACTTTTCTGACAAATTCAATGTCTCTGTGGGGAAGGTGACTTGGAGAGGGCCACTCTTGGGTGCAGAGCTGGCCCCGCCACCAGAGCTGATTTCGCTCACCAAGAAGACGCTCTCGGAGTCGTGTCCCTGTGAGGAGTCTGAGGTGTCGGAGCTCCTCAGCGTCCTTACGGACGTGGTGTCGGACTGAGCCGAGCTGGCGCTGGGGCCCGGGAGCAGCACGCGGCCCCCGACGCTGCTCTCGCTCAGCTCCGGAGGGTACAGCAGCGTCTGGGAGGTGCTGCTGATCTCCCGCAGCTCGCGCGAGATGAAGGAGGGCGACTGGCTGGACACGGCAGAGGAGGTCCTGCGCCCATCCACGCAGTTGAAGTTGCCCCCCGAGTGCTGCCTCCGAGCCCCTCCAATGCGGCAGAAGAGGCATTTGATCTTCTCGATGGCTTTGCTGAGCACAGTCTTGCGGAGGAGGATGTAGATCCACGGATCCAAAATGGGGTTCACCGAGGCAATGCGGATGGCTTGCAGGTCAGGGTTTTGCCTGACATCTTCCACCGATTCAGGCCGGTACAGCTGGTTCACGAAGACACGGACCTACCCAAGGAGAAGGGGGAAAAGGAAGACACAATTACATAACTGCATCGGGATAGAAAAGCTTACACTTCAAAGCAGAGACCTAGATTCGCAGATGTAAGCTACGACAGAAGAGCAGGCTGGCAAAGTTAGGCATCTCAGATTGGCAGCCGTGAATTAATTCATGGAAATAACAAAAAAACCAAAAACAGATGAAAATTGTAAGACCTTTGTTGCATGTAGAAAAAGACTGGCTTTTTCTCTCTCGCCTCATAATTAATCCCTGAACCTCCAAATTTTGGCTGGTGTCTTTAAAATTGCCCAGGAACAAAGACGTAGTCCTGTATCCTGCTTCCTTGGAATATCTCAAGTCTCATGCAACCTGCAAAGAGGTGACTGGGGAGACCTGACCAGTTCCTCTAGCAATAATCACTGAAACACACATGATCATCCAAGTACACAAGGCTCTGTAAGCAAGTCCTGAGTTGTCGATTCCCAAGTTTAGAAATGTATTTTCCTGGCACCTGTCCTTACTGGAACTGTTTATATAGCTGCAAGTGTTTGCTTGCTGCAGCATGGTTTAGAAAAACAGAAACATAGAGAAAAGAAAAAGAGGAAAAAAAACCCCAAGAAGACAGGTTGCTCAGCTAGGAGATTTTTAACAGGCCAAGATAATGAGATTATTTCAGCACTGGACTAGAGTACTCTGTTCTCCTATACAAGCCAGCATTTTGGCTTTACTTACAAAAATACTGATGAAGTGGTCAAGAGTTTAAGATGTTGAAATTGATGTGTGAAGTGACTATTTAATTAGTGATTCTAGTTTATCATGCACAAGTTTTAAAACTGAAGGGCCCTGTCTTCTACATAGAAATGCATTCTTCAGCTTACTCAGCTAGTTTCTTCTTCAGCTGGTCTCTCTCCTTGTTTAGCATTTTGTAAATGCTGCTGTAAGGCACAGTCCACAATGGCATCACAGGAGTTTGTTGTATTGATTAGTCTCAAATAGCTCCTCTCCATTTTAGCAACACCTAAGCAGTGTCCAGTTAGAGAAAGGCTTAGGAAAGCCATTGAATAGTGAATAATGGAAGATGCTATTTTCTTCAGGTTCCTTAAGGTAAGTCAAAATAAATCCCTTAATTATATTTTTAACTGATACAGTAAAAATCTAGCAGCAAAATGACGAGGTCTTTAGAATCTCATCCCTGGCTCCTGAAATGAATCAAGGCCTGCCTAGCTATGAGGTTACAGTCATGGAGGCAAGCAAGCATTTAAATAAATGAGCCAAATTAGGATAGCCCTCATAAGTAATTTTTTTACAAGTCCTCCACGTGAAGCCATCCAAGTCCGGCGGGAAATTTCACAATTCCTGAGAAATTTTCTTGCAGAAGGGCAATGTGGTGGCATTCAGCTTTGTCAGTATTCAGAGATGGAATATTCTCCAAAGCTATCAATGGTATGTTCAGAATAACACAGAGTCCCTCAGTGGAAGCCCTGTGCCTACAGTCTCTCTCAAACAGACTGTCAAACTGAAGATTGAGTGTATTTACTTTCTCAGTACTTTTCTCTAGGTTTATGGGTAACCTAGTGAACTCAAGATATGGGAAATCTTGAATTTATAAAACAATACAGTGATGCCAGCTTAATCCACAGCTACTTTTCTAATGATTTATAACACTGCAGATGTCTTTCTGACTACTAATTTCTTGGCCTTATTGATCTGTCAGGCCAAACATGCCATTCAGGTGCTTCAAAGAGTATTCATATGCATGATAAACGTATTTTTATGGCTTTTGAAAAAAATTTTGTTGAGAATTTTTCCTCCTTTTTAAAATATTTGGCTTCATTTTAAACTATTTTAAACACAATTTTATTTTTCATTATTAATTTTATTTACAAATAACTTCATTATGATTTTAATTATAAGCTCGTAATTTTATTATTTTATTTATTGTTTTGACTGTTTGTTCTGTAAGCAGCTTTCCCTATTTAGGCTGTAAATAAAAGATCCGTAAGTAAATTACTGATAAATAAGTTGTTGCTCGAAGGCAGCACCGCTAGATGGCGGGGCCGCCCCGCGGCGGGAGTGGATCTGTGTACAATGTGTGTGCGTGTGTGTAAAATGCGAATATATGTACGGGGTGTACGTGTACGTGTGCTTAAAATGTATGTGTTTATGTGCATAACGGGTGCACACATACAACAGGTGTGTGCATATGTGCAATATGTATGTGTGTATGCGTATAAAGTGTAGATATGCATAATATGTGTGTCCACAGGTATAATATGTGTGTATATGTATAATGAGTAGATATGGATAATGTGTATGTGTGTATATGTGTAATGTGTATAACAAACCCACCCGGACCACACAAAAACCAGAAGGCACACTTTGAAGACAGCTGAAGAAATACACAGTTCAATTCAACTTGGAGACCTAGCTTACAATTTTTTTTTTTTAAACTCAGAGCTATAGTTACACGTCAGTGATTTAATAGTCGGATTGTTCTTTTGATAAGCAGCACGTGAAATTGAGGTACCTATTCCACCTCTTTCTGCTACCTGGAAGACTTTATGGAAAGACAAAAATGTCTCCCTGTGTTCACTCTGTCACTGAAAAGGATGGCTGAAAAGGATTGTTACTAATGGTACAGGACAGTTTGTTGCTATTTCTTGTTTTATGCTATCTCTGCATGCTGTATTTCCTTCTGACAGCTACGCAGCATGTGGAGGTTAACAATTCACAGAGTGGACCTAGTCAGCGAAAACTCTGATTGTACAAAACTCTTTCTACTTCCCAGAAGAGTCCCATAGAAAACAGATTCCCCAGAATATCACATGCATTTATCAGTTCAAACCTATTGTTGTCTTACATTAATCGTAATAGAGTAAAAATTTATCCATGTAGGAATGCAAGTTCTATCCTTCTTCACTTACTGGTGAAACAACAATCATTTAAAATTACAGCAAGAGATGTACCCTGTTTTGGCTACAAGTCCTCTGCTGCAGGAGGTAACACTATAAAAGATATTGCCTGTCATCTTCTAAGCAAGTGCCAAGTAAGTGGAATGTGCTGCTAAATAAATTATCTAATCTGATGCTTGGATTTGTGCAATTTGAAATCCTAATTAAAAAAGGAAGCAAACTGGAACAATTCAGATCTCTAAAAAACAGGGTTTGTATATTAGGTTTGCAACTGTAGAATTCAGACAACATATCTTAAGAGTACTAGCAGTTTAATTGCAATTAAGAACTACACAGCTCTAAGGTACGTCAAGTTCATGCTCCAGACAGGCACTTGTAGGATCAAAGTCCTTGTGCTGTTTGTGCTTTTCCTTTTTACTAACTGCAGATGCAAGTCATGATTTCTAATCCTATGAAGCATTATAAAGCGACTTTTATAGTTACAGTCACACTTGTAATTGTTTCCACAGCTTCCACCTGCCCTCAAAATCTCCCCACATGCTGATATGATAAATTAAAAAAACATATGGTAGGTAAGCAGGAACAAGTTTTGCAGCTCCACAAGCCAATAACCTTTGCCCTTCAAGGTCTTACTGTCTGCTTGGTGACTCCTCTACTGCCAAAAAACCATGCCTGACACCTTGCAGTTGGTCATGGACAGCCCCTGATACTGAAAAGCTGAAACCAGCCAAGCCAAGCCAATTAGATCAATTCAACATCAAGTTAGAAAATCCTAATCATTTTATGCAATCAACAAGATGTACACCCTGAAACATTACATTTTATTTTTCATATCACCATAATTTAACAACAATGTTCAGTGGTCAGAATGAGAAAAAGATCGTACACTTAAAAATTTTAAGAGTATCTAACAGACTGCTAGAGTGAATTCCAGACTTTGAGTATGTGTGCCTATTTACTCTTGAAACAGCTTGGTGTTTTTAGAAAGGCCAGATAAAACTTTCTGCTCTCTTCTTGACAAAATCTCTCCTAATAAAACTTATTCCTGACATTTTACACTATGCAATTCTGATTTCTAAAAAGCTCAAAATATTTTAAGAGATGACATAAGCCGTGTGGAGTCAAGACACGAGTCAGCACATAAGTTACATGCTTTTCTTACTTAATTATTTAAACTATTGTCAGATTCACGTCTTTCACACCCCCTTAAGCACATTGACAACACACCAGTTTATTTAAAAGTTTCCTTAACAACTCTGTTTTTCATTCATCTTTTTTTCCTTGATATATTTGATCAGCCTTCTCTCAAGTTATTTCAAAGCATTTTGCCTAACCCCCCATATTTTGTTACAGCACTTGTTACTTTAAACTTTTGCAGATTTTATGAATAATCACTAAACCTAAACTACCCTATGTGTAAATCATATGCTGAAGCATCTCATTATTAAAACCTGCTGTTATTTGTGACTCAGTTATTTCAGAGCTGTTTAATAGTTCAAGTCTTGATTTTTTTTTCTATCAAACCATAAGTGGCTCCTGTTGGATTGATCCCATCTGCTATCTTACTATCTTGTGAAAGTGTTTGTTCTAAAATGCTAGAGGTTTATGTGTCTCTTTCAGAAGTTGCTTTTCTTTGACTTACTTGATGGTTTATTGAGCTGAAATCATCAGTGGGAAGTCAGCTCATCAAAAGAAAACTTCACAAAGCACCCTCTGAGCCTGCTTTGTGTATCTGAATCATGCTGGCATCACTTTTACGGTTCGTGATGACTGCCAGGCTGACCTGAGGACTCCTTAAAACTCCCCCGAGTCATGAAAATGTAAGTCTATTAGTATATATTAGTCTATTAGTCTATATTAGTAATCTACCTACTTCGCCTAGTGGCTCTTTCTAGGGATTTATACTATAAAGGTGTCACTTCTCTGAGTTCCCCCATTTTTAACCTTAGTGTCCGTGATCCAGAGGGCTTAACACAGCAGCATACCTGGCAGTTCACCACGGCACAAAGCAGCACAAGTGGCAGTGGCTTATTCCCACAGAGGGAGGCAAAAGACTTAAAAAAGCTACTTAACAATGAGGAAATTTAACCACACTGGACACTGTGATGATGTGTATATATGTGGTTATTTGGGTTTGTTTTTTTAGCAAAAGCTTCCTTTTATTTTTAGTCATCCATCTAAATGAAATGAGAATTTCTTGCATCATTTTGCACAGAGAAAATACATACTGCTTTAGCAGGTAAAAGCTAACTTACATGAACATTCCCAAGGTAACACTCTGCCTTTGTACGAAGTGAATTCAAGGTGTGGGAGAGCTCTACAACTTTATCACCTGCACCTTCACATACTTCTACTATATGCAAGTTTTTCACTAGCTACTGTTTAAATAATAAACCTTTTGCCCCACTGAGGTTCATTAATTTTAACTCTCAACAATCCAGTTCACTTTCTGGTAAACCCTCCCTCTTGATTCCTGCCCCCTGCCCCCCCTTTTTTTCTAAGACTGCCTAGGTGCAAATGGATATACACTATTTCATTTTGCATTTCACATTCAGACTTCTCAGCACTCCTCTAGCTGCTTTGCTACAGGATAAGGCTTGGCTTGTTTTCTGAAGCTGCTTAAGTCCATCACATCATGACACGTATTTAATTCAGAGAACTCGTTCTCTGCATTTACCAAGCACCTCTTTTGAAAATGCAATATTTTTGTCTTGTGAAGTAGCTGTTTTGATGCTAGATTAATCAAATTAAGTACTGTTTCCCCTCAGTACTGTCAGGGTTTTGGCCACCTGATGCATCCCAGTGCAGCCAGTCAGCATAGCCCTGCCGTTTCTGGAGCTGGACTGCAGGGCAGGCTGGCACAGTTCCTCTGTCAAAGGCATGTGCTCCTCCCAGGGACACCCTGTGTGCAGCTCAGGCAGCACCTCTCGACCTCCTCTGGATGTCAGGCAATGAACACACAGACCATGCTCGGTCATGCCTTGCCACCACACCAAGTGACAATGCCAAAGGAGAGGAGATGGCCTTTGGTGACGGCTGGGACCCTGGTGCTGCAGCACAGCCACACTTCACTAGCTCCTGTTTGTCAGTAATGTGGCAGCTCTGGCCATCCCTTGTCATTACAGCTCCTCTGAGCAGGGGACAGACTCTCTGACAACTGAGTCCTGCTCACATGCACTTCTCTAAACTTCCTTACAGTGATATACACTTTTTTTGCATCTCCAGCTGGCCAGCTCTATTCGGCATACATGGCACCCCCTCTCTATGACAGAGGGATCACCCTACTGACAAGAAACCTCCTTAAAAAAGTCCTTCTAAAAACACCTTCTGACAGCCACTGCTTTACTCACTACACTGTGTTTTGTAAGATGGCAAATAAGACAAGCCAACTATTTGTTTAATGTCTCTGAGCCAGAGTGGGACAGGATTTTTGACAAGCTTTATTATGGCTGTTGGCAAGCAAGAACTCTGCCTCTAGATGGTGGATTTGGGTTTTTTGTTTTTCCTGAAGATAAGGTGGAGGAATAGAAAAAAGCGGATCCTGTGTATTCAATTTAAAAACACTTTTAGAAAAGAGTGAACAGTTAGTTGTAATGTTGTTTGACATTTCAGCGTGATCTCAAGGTTTATGTGGGCCAGATTCCACCAACACATTTCACTGAGCAATATACCAACAGGTGGTTCCACTGAGTTCACTCCTCCCACTGTGTGGGGAACTCCTGAAAGGATGCCTATGTGAGACCTACCTCAGAGATCATGCATGAATCCTGAGGAGTGGAAGTTTAGCTCAGGTTTTGGTTGTGAAAAACTCTGTATGTTGCTAGTGCCAAGTGAACACAACTCTGTCCTCCTTTTGCACATCAGGGACTCTTGCACCCAACAGCAACAGCATGCACATTTTAAAAACACACTGAACAGCCATAAATGCAGGCCAGCCCTGCATTCACTTAACACAAATTAGTTTTGCAGGTGAACTTTAAAGTGCCATGAGCACTCAGGATTTTACTATATGGATTCCAGTTGAACAGTGAAACAACTATTGAGATTTTTGGCACTCTATTTTAATCAAGTAAAGGACTCCAGGACTTGGGATAAGCAGCTTTCTCTTTGTGTAAATGTAAATTTACTCAATTTTCTCTTACCATGCATGTATGCTAACAGCAATTGAGTTATTATAACAATTTGTGACACCAACTATAGGTGCCACAAATAAGCACCTATTCCAACAGGAATCTGTTTGACAAACACAGACTAGGAGAAGAAAAGATTCTGCAGTAAGAGGGATGGAACAGAAGAAGGGCTGCATGATGTTACTCACCACCAGAGGAATGGAGCAGATGACCACGACCAGGGAAGTGGCAATGAGCAGAATAACCATCTGGATTTCTGCTCCAGCCATCCGACGGAAGCTCCGGCGTCTGCGAAAGTCAGATAAACGGCTGGAGGTGGTGTCTGTCCCCAAGGACGTGCGTCGCATGAACTGGCGGTGCATGCGAATGAGGGCCACGCACACCAGGATGTTGCAGATCACAGTCACCAGGATCAGGAAGGAGCTGAAGCCCGCGTACATGTAGGAATATGCTGCATGGGTGGATACGTTTGTTCGCCAGTCTATGAAACACCAAGTGTAAGGGTACTGCAAAGTAGATTTGCCGAGCCCCATGCTGGGGAGGGCGCAGAACAGCACGTTGGAAGCGTAGATGGCAAAGAGCGTGAGCCCTGCCAGCTTCTTGTCTACGTAATGGTTGTAGAAATAGGCATGGTTGATGGCCAGGTACCTCTCTATAGACATGGCACAGATAATGCTGAGGCCAGAGAGCCCAAAGAAGAGGAGGATGAAGGAGCTGTACTCACACAGTGCAGCTCCTCCTGGCCATTGGTTCTGCAGGTAAGTGGCAATTGTGACCGGACTCACCAGGCAGGTCCCCAAGAGATCGGTGACTGCCAGTCCACAGACCAGCGTGTAGAAAGTGGTCTCCTTCTGCTCCTTCCTGGACTTGCAGAGCACCACGATGGCTATGAGGTTGCCCACCACGCCGAAGATGAACATGACAGTGGGGATAGTGGGGGGCTTCCCGCCTTCGGCCCCGCCGGCGGTCCCGTTGGCGGAGCCGTTCGCAGGTGGCATGATGGTGGGGTCGAATGACATGATACCCACGCTGCAGCTGGCGAGCTGAGAGACGGCAAGATCAGGTCCGAAAAGGAAAAGCCGAGAAAGGGAGGGGAGAGGGTTGTATAATGCGAAAGTAAAAATTCAAATACTCGAGAAGTTATTAAAANTGCCAAGAGGAAAAACAAAAAAAAAAAAAAAAAAAAAAAAAAAAAAAAAACAAAAAATAAAAAAAAAAAAAAAAAAAAAAAAAAAAAGAAAAAAAAGAAAAAAGTGGTGTGTTTCAGTTAAAGAAAAAAAGAAAAAAAGTCCTAAAATAAGGTCGAACCGGGGTGCCGTCCGTCAACCACGGACCGCAGCCAAGGGAGCCGGGGCTGCCTCTTCCTGCCGCAGCGCTCCGCGCCCAGCCCGGAGGGGGATCGGGGCGGCCCGAGCGGAG